>JASGAU010406107.1:26232-41655 GCA_030220045.1 Australoheros facetus
GGGGAGCTGAATCTTTGTGCATCATATAGATTTTTCTTTAAAGAAATCTATATGATGAAATTAAATGTGTCTGGTATAGAGAATAACAGGAGCTCAATAGTTGTGTTTTGTATCTTCTCATAAGGCAATCAGCTATTGTGTGCAAATTATTAAAATGACAGATTTGGTTACCATTAAAAAAAAGGACATATTTTGCTTAAAAACACTTACATTAAACACTAAAGATTTAGCGTTTAGGAAGAACAGCTCCACCGTTGTGTTCTCTTTCAAGTGGGTGATCTTCTCAATGTAAAACCTGTGAAGAGTTTATTTTGGGTCAGTAAGACTTACGAGAAACGGAATGCCAATGCAGTAAGTGTCTGAGCATTATGCATATCATCACGTTCAATACAGTAATGCCATTTGGCAGACCTACAGCTGGATTTAAACCATGTTCCTTTACTGCCACCTGCTGGTCAAGATAAAACAGTGGACGTTGCTTCAAAATGGGGCCCTCAGTCTTACAGTGTGTAAAATAATAAAATATCTCTCTCTGCTATTTCACAGGTGGCATGCTTTTGCAGGAAACACACTCACCTCACAAGGAACTTGAGTTCCAAAGGCCCTGAAGTCTTGGCAAAGTCATGATCGAGGACTTTACGATCTAGCTGGAGCCAGTTATTCTGGCCACTGAAAAAATTAATAAATAATGTCTGCAGTGCAGTTGTTATTTTTTTTTCCATTTCCTTCCTTTTTCTTATTAACATAAATGAGAATTTTCCTTATTCCCTTGCCATTAAACTGCATACATGATACTTACGTGTCATCTATGAAGCACAAGCCAAAGTATTCTTTCTCCTTTAGGATAAAATGTGATGCTACCAAATCTAGCAGTTCACGGGACAAAAGCTTGGGCTGTAAAGTTTTAGATAAAACACAGGAGCTCAGGTGAAATCACTTTTATATTGAAAAGAAAAAAAAAATGGGTAAAGACACCATAAATACAATGAAAAATAAATGAAACAGGCGGGGTACCTGAACCAGCAGCTCCAGCTTCCGGTCATCGAGGAGGTGAACCTGGCACAGACGGCCCTCTGTCATCTAAAAGGGGGAAAAGACAACAACTGTAACACAACACCTCAAAAGCGCACTGTCTCCACATCCACCTGTGCCTCTCAGCTCAAAGCCGCACCTCCACTGTTGCAGGCCTGGGATAAAATGCCCTCCCTTTTTTTGGGGAAGCTGAACGTTGACACAGTGTCTTTTTTTTTTTTGATGAGTGAACAAGTAAGAAAATATACAAGATAAGGACCAAAATATCAGAGTTCTCAAAGGAGCGTCCTCTTTATATGTTTAAAAACTATTGTTTAAAGTCCACAAGCAGCATTTTAGCCACAGGTCACCTCTTTATAAGGCCACAGTGAATCTCAGACAAGGAGTTGGAGATTCTTTTGCCAGCAGACAGGATCCCATATTTGCTGGTGTGTCCTTTTCACCCACATACCCTTCCTCTGCATCAACACTAGTCCAGTGAAAACCTTTAAGATGTCGTCATCTCACATTTTCCTCCTCCCGTAAAGAAACAACACTGAAAGACAATGATGTCCTCCTCCAGAGTTTAATTAAATTCCTAGCCTATTGTTTACGGTGAATGGTTTGTAAGACTCATTATGTTGCAGTCAGCAGAACTGCCTTTCACTGCCGAGCACAGTAAATATTATTGTGTTGTGATGAATCATAATCAGTACTGAGGTTCGGATATTTTGAGATGGGAATTTCTTTCAGAGACATGTTACATTCTCCAACTGCCAGACTCCAACTCCAGAAAATTTTTTTATATGTAGCACTCAGGAACGCAGTGACACCACTGTATTTATTTCCTTGTGTTCAAATATATTGTGCCTTATGCCTGTGTAGGTATCAGTGCGTTACAGTGCATCGTGAACCCTCTTCATATTTGCTGGCGTTATTCACACACACTCCTTTTCTTTCTTGTGTCTATAGAGGAGCAGCATATAAAGCTACCACGAGCAGCTGGTCTGCTTATCTTGGCACAATGATGGGAAACAATGGGAAGCAGCTAGCTTAGTGCTGTCAAAAGTAAACAAAGTCCACCTTCAATGCAGCATGTGAAAGCCACAAGAGGAATAAAAAAAACATTTTTCAGTTTTTAGGTTGCCCCTTCCTGAGCTGGAGGTTTCTTCCTGTTAAAAGGGAGTTTTTAGTTCCCACTGTTGCCAAGTGCTTGCTCACAGGGGGTTATCTGATTGCTGGGATTTTCTCTCTGATTTTGTAGGGTCTTTATCTTACAATATAAAGCACGTTGAGATGACAGTTATTGTGCTTTGGCGCTATATAAATGAAACTTATTTGAACTGAATAATGCTTTTAATGCAATAAAAGTGTCTTTTTTTAGATGGGCAAGTTAGTCCAAATTCACCAGATGCTATAGAAGCAGCAGTACTTTCCTACTGTCTGATCTCAGTAACACTAGGCAAGCTCTCAGTGTCAACAGCATGTGTTAACTGGATGTTAACTGGATGGTGTTTGCTGCCAACAAGACCTCCAGTCATTGAGACCACAGGCAGGGAAGACGCCTTCTGGCACTGTGTTAAACTTCCCTGAGCCAGGATATATTGTTCTCTGCACCACAACAGAGAAGTCATTTCATTTTTTTATACAGCACAGGCTACTTTTCCAAATTGTTGTTTTTCAAGCCCAAAACCTCAGTGAGATTTATAGTTCTGCAGGGACAGTTGGATNCTCAAAAAAAAAAAAAAAAAAAGAAAAAGAAAAAAAGAGGCTGCATGTGCAGTCATGCTAACTTTTTATTGTGCTATAACTTTGCTGAATGTTGTGAAGCCCCAGATTTTAACACTACCTCCTCCTTCTACTGTATGTGTGTCCAAAGGTTTGAGCTTCGAATCTCAGTGGTCGAGAGGAGGCAAGAATCTCTGTCACCGACAAAAATAAAGAATCACAGAAACCCAACTGTATGAAAAACACATCTTTACGAGCTATGTTGTGGTCTGCCCGTTCTTTGGTTCTCTTTTTATATTTCTTTGTGTCTTGTCCTCTTTTTTCCCTTGTGTCTCCTGTGCTTTATTCTCTGTCTCTGTGAGTGCATCTTCCATATATTTCCCTTATGTGCCATGTCATGTTTTTACTCCCTGATGATTTTTTCCTAGCCTTGTTATTTTTGGATCCATCCTGATTGTGTTCACCTGAGTCTTGTTAGTTCCCTGTGTATTCAGGCTCCTGTGTTTCCCCCTGTTAGTTGTCAGTTTATCTGTTTACTGGCCATCTGTGTGGTTGCCTTTCTGATTTGGCATTTCTGAGTTGTGTTATTGTTGTTTGATCTTCTGCTGGGCTGTCTGAACTTTATCTTGCAGCACCTTTTGTGAGTTTATTTTGTCATATTACCTGTTATCCACAGTTTTCCTGTTGGCATTTAGGCCAGCTCCTGAACTTTGCCTTGATAAGAGGAGTTATTGTGGATGACAGTGATATCCATTGTTTAAACAGGGATTAATCACTATAGCAACCCTTTTCTGAGTTGTTGTTGCTGTCCAGGCCCCAGTCCTTCCAAGAGCCTATTTAACAATGCTGTATTGTTGTAAGCTGAGGACATCAAAACATGGAGAAAGAGACAAAGGTCTTCAGATAATGGTCTGATTTTAAACTCACAGCCGGTCATTGAATTTGAACATTACCATCTTATCCCAAAGTTTTTACTCCCTGCGTCAATGCATAATTATTTTCATAAGGAAAGCAGACAAATTATTAAAAGTGCCCATAATGACATGCACACCAGAAACAAGCTCTGGTATGATTCTTTTTAAACAGAGATCACTTCCTTCAGTCTAGAAGCCTGTATGATGAACTGAGCTCAACATAGCCAGGGTATCTGGATTACGTCATCCTAACTGGCAATCGGGATAAGCAGTCACACAAATCTGGTTATCAACTCAATCTATGAATCACATGAAAGGGCAGCAGCTGACCAATCACAACCATGGATAAATGTACCGGCAGCAGAGCGGCTCATTTTACTAAGGAAGGCAAAGCTATAATATTAATATATATATATATATATATATATATATATGAAGCAATTAAACGTACAATACAGGCTGAAAGCAATGCAGCTGCTGCAGACAAAGGAACAGCATGAGTGTATGTGTGAAGAAAGAGTTTATATTCATTCTGCTGCAGCCTCGGTCTGAATAAAGAATAAATATAAAAACAGAATTCAAACGTCAGCTTACTGTAGCCTGCGCAGAAATTTGGTCCACAGGTGCAAACAGGTGTGCTGTTTTAGGATCATATTAATGCTTATAGAACAACAAAACTGTTGCAAAATTATTTGAAGCCAACAGGAAAAGACAAAATGATAATCAATTAATAACGCTCTAGTCTATATTGAAACATTTTAGACCCTCCTGGTCACCCAGATAAGACAAAATCCTGCTCGGTAATACAGGCCTAAAGTGAGAGCAAGATCCTCAACGATGGAAAAGAAAGGTCACAACCGTGTCAGGGAGGTCATCCCCCTGAAGTCCCGTCATTATGGACAGGGAACCCTGATGGTGCTCTCTTCACATGGCCTGCAGCCACTGAGCTGCTCATCTCCACCCTGATGCTTCAGCCTTTAACTGTAGGAAGCAGCAAGCTATGTTGAGGGTCTGAATGAAGTATATACAGCAGCAGAGAGGAATGATTTCATTTATTTTTTTGTATTTATGTACATTTTGGGAGTTGAAGAAGCCAATTTCATGCTACTTTGCACTTCTACTTTGAATGCTTTATTTCAAAAGAAAATACTGCATCATTTACTCCACCGCATATTTGAATGAAACTACTATCAGTTGTTTTAAAAAGAAGATCAACTTGCTCCAACCAAAGACGACATTAAAACTGACCACATGTTAGATCGCTAGGAAAGTGAAAATATCACTGCTTTAAAATTAAAGGGATGTGATTCTTGTGTTATTTCAGAGCTCCTTTTCAGAGAAGCGGGTGATTTCTCGAAAAGGGAAATTTGCTTCACTTTCATATGACGGCATGCTGGGAAAGAGCAAAGCCTGGGACTCTCAAGTCTGCACAGATGACATGTAGGAAAGATCCGTCAACCACGCAGACAGTGCTCAGGTGTTTCAGGAACAATGCATTTCAAAGACAATTTTGGAAGTACTCCTTGTTACCCAGACGCTGAGATCAAACACGGCCGGTCACGCTGCTTTTCAAATGATTACCATATGTCCTGGGAGAGGGACCCTTGTTAAAAGAACAGACTTTGTGACTCACCAAGAGGCAGCCTGTGCCTCCGCACGTTCAAACAAATAAACACACGCATGCACTAATGAGCCAGATGAGGAAAAAGCACTGACTCACTTCACTCAAGGGAAAGTTTCACCATAAAAATCCAATACAGTAATTAATCACAAGTGCTGCTCAGGCAGCCTTCCTCTTTCTTCAGAAACCTTAATGCTCCACAGCGAGCTGTCATACCTGGTAGCATTTTCCAATCCTGAACCACGTTTCTAGGAAGCGTCTGCATGGCATCAGCCCACGATTGTACCACCTCCTCAGTGTCTGATGCGCCAGGCTCCAGACAAGCTGGCTACTCGATGCCACCAGATCCTCCATCCCGTGTATGATGCGCACAGCCATGGCTGAGTGCTGTTTCTCCCTGCCGGCCACTTTTCTTCTTCTGCTGGTGACACCTCACGCTTTCAGATTGAGCAGAAGAGCTGATCTGCGGACCACTTTGTTTTGCTTTAGAGCAACAAGCTGAAAGGAGCATTTACACTTCAGCGCACACACAAACACACACACACACTAGACTACTATGTCTCCCCAGCTGATGTGATGTCAGTGAGAGTCAGCGCTCTAGAGAGGTTGGAGCAGAGCAGTGTGCCTCCGGCTCGGTCCTGGGCCCCAGTCCAAAACACTGCCTCATAGAGTGCAGGGGAGGGCAGGACAGAACCACAAGGCCCCTGCTGCCAAAGCTCCATCTCCCTCCACATAAACACACTTGTATACCAACACATATTACATGGAAACAAACTCTGGCCGTAGACTCTAAAGTCATTCTTTTGTGGCTCACAGTAATATAAAGTTGGCCTTTTTTTTTTTTTTCAAAAGCGAATGACTTCATCTCTTGCATTACTTTTTTATTTCAGCGTGTATTTCAGTTTCATTGTCTGAAAAGGGTGTGGGAATGATCCGTCACTTTGTCTGGGATGTGGGAGCAATTTCCTGAGGAGCCTAGACATTCCCACCCACTATATTCTGCAGGAACACTAAAAATAATTGGTCCTGTTTGGATCAGCGTGGCTGGTAAAACCGACGGGGCAAAACTAAAAGTGAAACTGCCTGGGGAAAAGCATTTGGGAGGGCTTTGATGTAAACATGAAGGGGGAGAGCGCCCGGCGTCTTCCTTTTATATAGCTGCAAATTAACAAGCAAATGTCGCACACAACCTGAACACCTGAGTCAGACCTACAACTTGGAGAAAACTGAGAAAAGCAACAGAAAAGAAGAGATGGAAGAGCGCTGCAGTTCATCTGGAAACAATATCCGGCTGTTTGTTTACGTGACCCCAGTTTCTAAGAAATCTGAAAGTGTACACAGACAACACGGTGCTATTTCAGTGAACACGATCAATGTAATTGTCTCTGCTAGACTGTGGCTTCTACATCAGCAATAACAACACAGACGAAGGGTGGAGACAAAGGTAAGAGAAGCAGGCCTGTTGGTGAAAATTGTATATCATTAATTCCAAAAAAAGAAAGGCAGTAAGTGTAAGTTTGTATATGTGTATCACCAGTTAAATCCAGTTCCCAGTTACATAACTATTAGTCTGCGAGCTCAGACGGTAAACAAGCACAGTCTTAGCACCCATCAGGGTCCGCCACACATCCAAATAGTTTGTGCGCACAGCTACACCTCTGTGCAGGAAGTGCACAGGCTACACTGAGCAAGCGTGACATTGGCTTTTTACAGAAATTACAATTTACACAACGAACGTGTCTCATTACGACACAAACAAATCCATGAACTCTAGTAGAGTGGCTTTGCATTATTCACAGTTCAAAACCACGTTTATTTAACTTGCTGCGGCCCCTCAGTTCACCCAGAATCTGAAACAGTCTATTTTAGCTCCCTTCCTACTTCCTACTCAGCTTTCTTCGGATTGGCTGCCCCTGGCAAACAAAAGATTGCTGTCTAATCGTATTGAACAGCGTGCCAGGGATACAATTTCATTTGTTTGCATTCATTTTAAAATTCTATCAAAGTGCAAAAAAAAAAAAAAAAGTGTCCAGACAGGATTAAATACTTATGATGTTGTAATCCATCACACTTGAATCTGAGGTGAAGATGCAGCTAACTATAATAAACATGGACAGCCGTGCAAAGCCACAGCTGCCCGGACGAGACTGTGGCAAAAACCGGGCGGGACGGCCAAACATGTGTTGGACACTGCTGCTGCCGCTGATCACACACATGCTCACCATGTGTGCAGAGGAGAGCAATGTGTTCTGGTTCACATCATTTTGAAATGTGCACAGGGGCGAATGCATCTGCGGCACACAATTCTGACTTAGAGCATGTCAGATGACATTAAAATAGCCTATAAACAAGTGAAGCCTGCTTAAAAATATTATTGTGTAGACTGAATAATAAATGATCTAGGTGCAGTGGTTAAACAAACAATAATCAGTGTCAGGGCACGCAGGCACCGTATTTACTGTGAGCACATATACAGTTCCACTCTCTATACTGAGTCTCACAGGAGAAGTGGAGAAAAGCTCAGCTGGAATCAGTCTGTGGGAGCGTAGGGTCAGGGAGGGCATCCCAGGGGAATGTTAATATTAACTGTACCAAATGAGAGATTCCTACACTATGAGCCATCTACCTGATACTTCAGATGTGTGTAGTAGCTTAAAAGCTATGATCTTTAAGTAATGATACAAATCTGTCCAATATTTTGCACACATTCTCATTAAACCTTAAATAACTGTTTTTTGAGCAGATGACAGGCAGTGGAACACATCTGGAATACTGTATACAGCTAGTAACAACTAGTCAAATGCTAAATCTCATATGCAATACTCCTTGGAGGGAATATGTGGCTAATTAGCACATAATTGTTCCATTATGTTTACCACTTAGTCGCTTTTTGGGCTCTGTGGTGTTGGCCAGTCGTGACTATTGGTCCATTAGTGCTTTTCTTTTGAAAAATGCCGCCTATTGTGTCTGCAAACTCATGAGAATCAACCAGAATTGCAATGATGGGTGTCATTAATCTAAACGAGTTTCAAGCTTAAAAACAAAACAAACAAACAAACACATTGCAGCAGCTTTGATCTCTGCATGCCTAAAATAGTTTTTTTGTCTTCTAGTGGTCATAGTGCCACATTCATGCTAATTGCTTCTGAAATCTGAAGCTAACAAGCTTATAAGTACAAATTTGTCCACTCATTTCAAGATAAAGTGATTGTCACAGAAAGAATTTATAACCCATATTCCCTTTTTCTACATGACTGTCTCTTAACGTCCACTGGGACAGCAGCCGTAAATACCATGATGTCACACCATGGTCTGTCACCCTGTCTGATGTCACTTTGATGTCACTCTATTTCTCTAAAACAGTCATGTGCTTTCACAAGGCTGTGCTCACTTAAAAGGCTCATTCTTTGCCAACTGCACCAACTGTACTGCACCTCAGACAGAATACAATCAATTGTGCCAGTTGCAATGCCCCTTTATAGCCAGCAGATGGGGTAATAGGGTGTCACACAACCCTTTTTCTGTTACCTTTTGTGTCAATGTCACACCATTTCCCCTCATGTAAAGCTCTTATTTCACTTTTGACATCTGGATTGAAAATTTAATAAGAGTACAGACGGACAGGCTGTTACAATTTAGCTGTGCTCTGTCCCAGACGTTTTGTGTTAATAGGCCTGAATCTGCAGAGAATACAAGGCAGGGCATGACAGGGGCAGCCACGCTGCCAAGATCATCACAGTTTTTTGTCCCGGGGCTCCTTTCAACATGGGATGGCAATTACCGTGTACAGTAAGTGGTAGATTAATAGTCTAAAAGGGGAAGGCCTCCCGGTGAACATAACAGAGCTGGAGTGGGGCAGGGAAACAGCTGTCACCCACACACGCCTGCAGCTGACGAGCTTTGCCACATACGGAGCCTGCAGCTGACACGCTGAATGGAAGACATTTTGGACAGTATGCTTGACACACACACACACACACACACACACACACACACACACACACACACACACACACACACACACACACACGCAGTTTGGCACTCCCACTTATAAAACTGTTTCCTCACAGCACCCTACCCACACACTAATGAAGCCTCCTGACTGTGAGTTATGGTTAGAAAGGAGCAGGTGGACACAGCTGTCCGAGATCATGATATCCGATCAGAGGATGATTTGTAATCATACATCACAGATGAACAAATGTGGTACATAAAGCATTTTTAAAAAGGCCATCTTTGGTCATGGATACAGTATGTCCTATTTTTTAAAAGGCTTTACTGCTGCAAGCATGGGTATGCTGAATATCAAATGTTATCATCTTGTCTGTTCTTACTATTGTTAATCTCCCCTTGACACATCCTTTGAAAGCAATGAATCAGAAGGAACTAATCCTATAAAAAAGTATACTGTAAAGCCTTCAGATTTAACACCCGAGGCAGCCTAAGTGAGAGATTGCCATTATGCATCTTGACTGAAATTGTCACCACATCTGTTTAAGAAACCACAAGACATCTTAATTACAGCCAATTAACACCCTGTGATAGAGCTCCATTTGGCAAATGAATGGCGAGACAGAAAAGCTTTGTGTGTGCGTGTGTCTTTTTTTGGGCGGTACAGTCAAGCATGGCTTTGTGTGACAAGGCGGGGGGGGGGNGGAAAGAGGAGAGGGCCTGTGACTTCATGCTGCCACCACACACCTATCTGCTTTTGGGTTGTGACTAGGGATTTGGGGCCAGCTCCTCTTGTTTTACAGGATGGCGCTTGGGGGCACGCTGGAGGCCACAGGCCATGACAAACCATGTGTGTGAATAACCCAGATGCTATGAAGAGGAGGAGGTCAGAGCGGGGGAAGGGTGCAGGGGGCCACGGCATTAGCCAACAGCCCCACGCTGTCTACATGACAAAATGCTGCCTCAGGGGACTGCGGGTGTCCAGATTTGCCTGGGGATTTCTTAGAAGGTGCATAAAGAGCCAGTGTCAGAAGTTTTCAATATCATATCCAAGTGATGAAAAATATGAATGGCCACTATGAACATCACCACAGGCGTCCCAATGAAACAAAGAAGGATGAAGCAGAGAGCGGGGGGAGGGGAGTAGACACTATCAGTCTGTAATGAGCCTTGAGGCCATGCACGGGATGAAGTTATTGAGAGGATATTATGATCTAAATATGAAACACTAAGAACATTAAAAAAAAACAAAAGACTGAATATTTTCAAAGTCACATGTAAATACATTAAAAAAAAAACAATTTTCACACATTTTCATACACTAAAATTATTTGTGAAGTCTGGGGTATTTCTGCTGTATAAATGACATAGGAGGGTTTTCAACTTGGTTGTTCCATCAGAACAGTTGACAATGCCATCCCCGGAGATGCACAACTAGCATTACTAAAAACTGCATTTCACTCCTTGATCAGCAGTCATTTATATTTGTCAGAACGGAACGGTTCTGAGACAGCAGCAGCAACACCCAGCACATAACAGAGAAGGCATCAGTGACAAAATATATGACACTGATTAAACTGGATACAGCATAACAGGAGGAGTTAGGCTGCAAAGGGAAGGTGGGTTGCAAAGCAGCTTGCGGAGGTGCAGTGACTGTACTGGGATATTTCCCAGTGGGATATGTAGAAGTGTGTCAGCTGAAGCATCAGCAGATGTGATCTGCTGGGACGGTGGCTGATGTTAGATCCCTGTGGGATCTAACACTGAGCATGCCTGAATTAATGCTCAATATCTGCTTTAACAAAGTGGTTACATTATATTTGTGGATGTTCAATTTGATTTCTAATGCTGCTTCTTAATCTGATTTTCACCGCGGGTAAATGATCTGATACGTAAAATCCGTATCAGCAGGGTTCCATCTAATAACAGGCATCATGCCCTTAACACATGTAAAATGATCAACACTAGAAAACCCTTTGAGTGTTGCAGCTCCTGTTTTGTTCAACCAAACAGGCTGTGAATGTTTGATTGAACATTCACAGCCTTTTGAGTGTTCAATCAAAACATTTACTTTCTAAAGTGTCTAAATCCATTTTGTGGCTATAGTTTGCGATTAGTGGAGATCTGTGAGTCCCCCTGGCTTATCGCTCCCAATCCAATTTAGTGAACAGATAATCACATCATTTATGTGGCCTTATCTGGCCATACAACACATGTCTGAGAAACCACAACAGATGTGCAAGTGTGTGCAGCTGTGAAGTGTGCATGTCTACCCCCCCGTCCTGTACAGGCACACTGCAGAACCTGTGAGGCTCATGGAGACATCTCTTTAAAGTAAGGACTAACGGGAGGTCTTATGGGAATGCTGTCCTGTCAGTATTAAGCCACCAATATGGTAGACAACCTTTATTTTTATCCTGCCGTATGAATACAGGAGTCCTCAGTAGGCTGAGACCTCCCAAAGGTGCAGGCATTGTCAGAGCAATTTCATGAGGTGCCTCGATTTGAAGTGGGGTTGAGTTCATTGTGAGTCAAATGGGGCTTTATAAGTGCATGGAGTTTGTAGTGCAAAGAGCCTAAAAAAAAACGGGCATCTGTTCCCGCTTTTACTACTCCAAGTATGTCAAATTCAATACTTTTACTGTTTATATGGTCACAAATTCTGAAACAGCTGCTGCACAGCAGATGGAAAACATGTCTCATTGCTTTTCAATATTTTACTGGCTGGAAAACACACGAGAGCAAATTAAAATTTTAACTGTAAATATTCTTAGAGTTGCTGTGAAGACAGAAAAAACAATCCTCAAAACAATGACGAAGGACCCAGTTCTTTGTCAAACATGCAATAATTGAGGTTAGAGATTGCAGTGCAAAAAGCCTTAAAAAAAAACAGGGCATCTGTTCCCAATTTACTGCTTCAAGTATGTCTGATTCAATACTGACACAGTAACTGAAAAATAGCACACTATGCTGGATTCCATAATAAAAGTTGCACCAATGAATATTATTATATTGAAAATTGTTTCATTTTCAATATAAAAAGATGATTTTAAACAAAGAGGTAAAAAACAAACAAACAAAAAACAAACCACCTGGCTCTAAGACAGAAATCATTTTTAGGCTCATTGTTTTGCTTTAAAGCTTGAAAGTGTAACGCTTTTTTCTCACTCACTGCTCTCTGGTTTATCTGCAACATTCCCCTAAAACTCTGATAGACTCACCTGCCGAAAACAGCATAGCAGACTGACAGAGATGGCAAAAACAGCAAAAAACAGGCAGGTGAGGAGCTACAGTCATGAGTTTATGGGAAGCAGGTGGAGACTAAAACAGAGATAAAAGCAGAAAGAATACTGGAGTTCAATCTAAATGCACAGGTATGATAGGTAACTGTTTTTGTGGAATGCTAGAAGAAGAAGCAAGAAGAAAAAAAATATGAACTACATCAAAAGAAAATTAATAGGACCTACCTCTCTCTCTCTCTCCTTCTAAACCATAACTGGAATTTGTGACTTGACTGAAAATAATAATTAAATAAACATGCAATGTGTGAAATAAGCGAAGTGCAAATTAGAGGTGACCTTTCGAATTGAAATAATGTGAATAATAATGAAATTTGCCATTTGCAATGAGAAAAAAAAACTGAATTAATGACCAATTAAATCCGTTTCCTGACGACATGGAGATATTTGCTCTAATAAGGAAATAATGACGCAGCCTGCTTACACCTTCAACACATCCCTGTTTCCTTCTTGTCCCTGTGATGCATTCAAGGTGCAAGATGTAAAGTTGCAGTCATGGTACTTCAGCATCTTGGTGTTAGCACTAGAGAAGAAGAGCGAGTGTACACAGTAAAGTTTTTTTTAACTGGCAGGTAAATTCAGAGAGAAAAAAAAAACATGTTAATGTGTGAGAGATGGAGAAAGATGTAAGAAGGATTTTCAAAACGTAAGAACTGTCCAGTAAGTGAAGTATAAACAAGAAATTTTAACCTTACTTGTCTCATCCTAAATCAGATATTGGATCAATGATGTGCTGCTGATTTAAGCTTTTGTGAAATGTCTTGCAAACTGTTGTGCTATTCAAGGGTTATTTACTAGACAGTTTAGTGTACTGTAGTGCAGGCTAAACTGGTCAGATTGCGTATTGTTGAAGCTCATAGTGATGCACTATATTGAACTGATACAGGGCAGGCTGCAGTGTTCATGTTATGTTGAACCAAGGGTAGCAGACATTAATTTAAATTCAAGTTGATGTTGATTAGATTCATTCAGCCATTTTTATACTGGCTTCATGTTGTTTAAAGGGCTGGAAAACACTCATCAGTGTATTTATAGCTTGTTGGCTAAATCTACAAATACTGGAGTAGCAGCTCAGGCCAAATGATCACAGTCTGCACACAAAAAAAAAAATCTATTGGCGCCCATAAAACAAATTATTGTGTGATTTTTCTAAGTAATTATTTCCCCCAAACTACACCTGATATTAGGATTCCCCCACCCACCAAATCCCCCTTTAACCCCTGCAAATGCCTACAAGTGTTCTAGTCTGTCCTTGCATGCTGAAGATGAGGAAGGATACCCGTTAGCACAGGAAAAACTACACAACTAGAGTAGCTGCACCAACAGCTCTGCCGCAGCTAGCTGATAAGAAAGAGAGTAGAGTCGGATATGGAAGCACTTTGCATTTGAGGCAAAAGACCAAAGGTTGATAATTGAGTCACAAAAAGCCAAACGTTATACAAATGGTGCTATTGTGCTTTTCAGACCAAGGGAAGAAACACTTCCAATTTATCAAATTGCCTAAAAGACTGGCATCTAGAGCTAGCATTGCCCCTAAAATCAGCTATGTTCCAGGGGCTAAAATGTTTGCAGTGACTAACATCCTATAAATCTATAAACTAGCTCAATGAAATTAACGTTGTACTTCGTAGTAACATTAGCAGGAGTTTAAATGTAACCACACAAATTTTAATACCACTGATCATCTTCCCTAGCATAACAACCACCACCCTCCCCTGAGAACAGAGTATCATCTTTCCTCCCAGTGTGCTTGACACCTGTTATAACTGCACACAACCTCCATATCAGCTTTCTGTCCGAGTCCAGTGTACAGTATCATCAAATGATGTCCTAATGTCATTCATTCTATAGAGGACTGACTCTGCGGGTACTGTTACTGAGGGGACACCTTAACTTGTTGCTTAGCATCTTCTGTAATTGTGGTCCGTGGCTGATACAATAGCGTATAGCAGCACAATGCAACCCTGAAAAAAAACAAAAAACCCTCCAGATCAAAGTCAGCTTCTATTGAATTACAGGGTTTCCCCTATGATGTGGTTTCTTTGTCACTCTGTTACAAACCTCCTACATACTTCCTCCATGTTGGGGCTAAAATGCAGACGTTCATCCTTGTCAGAGAGCTCGGTTTGGCCTGTCTGATTGAACCAGCAGGGTGCTCGGTTTTGGTCCACAGGGCAGGTGATAATTACATCCCGCCGACTCCTCCAGCTTTACCCCCTCATCCCAAGCTGCAGCGGTGAAGGTGACTGCAGCTGGGTGATTTCTGTCTTTCCAAACTGCAGGGGACACGAATTGTGAGCAGCTAGTGTGTATCTGTATTAGATGGAGCGGGGGTGTTGCTTTCCACTATTAACCCAGTACAAGAGGAAGCTCAGGTAACACCATTAATGATGGATGCTAAGCTCTAGTGGGTAACCACTTGCAGTATCCAACCACCAATATATGCACTCTATATGGCCACTTATACAAAATTAATTTTTTGTGGTATGGTTGGAAAGGGAGGGGGATGGGGGGGGGGTCAAGCCAATTCAACAGGAAATGAGTTTGTAGGGAGTTGTGAGACTCCGGGCATTGCATATTCACAGAAGTCTCCAGTGTGTGTCTTTTACATGCCTCTAACCCTTCTGGCAATAATGTGTGAAACACTCACATGGGGTTTTAAGAGCTGAGCAGTATTGATCATTGTGGGTATGAAGCTGTGGGGTATGTCTGCTTTGCAAGCACGGTTGCTTTTTTTTGTGTTTTTTTTCCAGCTCCGACATCATGTACCTCTCTATTTGTGCCTGAGAGGATAATAATAGCAACTCAGGCTCTTTCTGTCCATCCCTCCGCCTTTACCTTACACACATTTGCCGAGCAGGGACTCTCATTCTGAGCATTACCATTCAGGCTTTTAAGC
>JASGAU010406109.1:8360-19857 GCA_030220045.1 Australoheros facetus
CCCCCCTCCTGTTTCTCTGTAGGTTTGCAGGAAACATGGAGCGGCAGCAGGCAGACAACCTTTTAAAATCCCACTGCAGTGGGACCTACCTTATCAGAGAGAGGACAGCTGAGGCGGAGAGGTTCGCCATCAGCATCAAGTGAGTGTTTCACATCTTACAGGAGAGGAAAATGTCAAGGGAAGGATTTTTATCCATATCTCACGGGGAATAAGTATTCTCACAGGGAGCCCTAGTCAGCTTTTTCTGTGCATCTTTTAGCTCCAGCTAATTACCACTCAGTAATTGCTTTTTTCCCTTTCTTTTTAATATCCTTTTTTTTTGTGTCTCTTCTCTGAGAGAATGCATCCTCAAGAGAAAGAATGTATGAGTCCCTTACTGGAGTTGTCATATAAAAGATCGTTGGGAGAAGGAATGCATTTGCACATTTGTATTTAACACAGGTGATGAGGGACTCTGGGGACCAGGCTCAATATAATTACATAAACAAATCCATTAAGAAGTCTTAACGTTAAGAAAAATACTTAATTTCAGCTATACCAAAAAATAAATGTCTCGAGCAGCAGAACCTAGCCTTTAAGCTAAAGGCATGAGAGAATACAAACTCAACAAGATGTCATTTTAAATTGTGAGCTAGATAAAGGAAATCAATAAGTGGAAAAACAACATCTATTCTTTGCAATTTCTCGTCACAGATTTAATGACGAAGTAAAGCACATCAAAGTCGTCGAAAAAGACAGCTGGATTCACATCACCGAGGCGAAGAAGTTCGAGAGTCTGTTGGTAAGTCATATTAAACTGTCAACAAATTAAAAAAAAAAAAAACCTCAAGTCAGATATTGAACTGCCAACACAGAAACACCCATAGGACCTCGATGTCAGCGTGAAAGCAGAAAAGCTTACATTTTGTGTCTCTGTTACTTAACAGGAGCTTGTGGAGTACTATCAGTTGCATTCGCTGAAAGAAAGCTTCAAGTTGTTAGATACCACGCTGAGATACCCCTACAAGTCGAGAGAACGCTCGCTTACACGCGCCAACACACGCTCGCCAGGTAAACGATTTTTCTCTGTTCCAACACTTTTCGTTCAACTTCTGCAGCCATTCTGATGCCGCACAGCATCCAACTCTGCAAACAGCGCAATCTGTTAGTCACAGAAAATCATATTAGATCCTTGAGCAATGAACAGCCAAGTACAGCCAGCTGATAAATGATAGTCGGTAAGCTTTTTGGCGGAGGAAGGTTTGATGTTTATCGGATATGAAAAAGGGAGCTTACTGTTTGCGCTTCATTTTTAATAACTTAATCAGAGTAACTGATTCCACAGTAGTATGTGGATTTACTGTATGGATTAAGTGACCATGACTCTTATCTGTGCAGTTATGTTGAAGCTGTTCAGAAGGAACTATCCAAACGCAAAAATGGTTCAGTGAACGGGATCCTTTAAGGAGCGAGTTTCACTAATTGGCAGGCAACTTGATAAGAGCTGGGAGTTTATTGAGGCTAACACTAAGCCTCTATCTAAAGAAATAAGGAGATGAACATAACTTTAATAAATTAAAAAAACTGCATATATCACCAGACAAATCTAATAAAAAAAGTGACTTTATTTCTCCACACTTTATACTTCTGCTACATATGTGGAAACTTTTAGCTACACAACCAGCATCTCCGATTGATGTCACAAGGGCATTTGAACAAATACCAGGCTAATTTACATTATTGATGCAATAAAGCAAGAAAAAAAAATCTTGATTGTGTGCACCGGTCACAGCAACAACGAGATTGGCTTCTGTGTGTTCTGTTTGGGCCATTATAAAGCAGATGGCTGGCTCTTTGGATGGAGTAGTAGGTACAAGAATTCTTCCACAGATTTCTGTTCAGGACTCTTCGAGTGCCATGTCTCTCCCCTATGAGGTCTAGTGTGGCTGACTTTGGACCTGTTGTCCAGATATCATCCATTCGCTGCCTACTTTTCTACCACTTGACTCATGTTACAGCCCTCTCCTGCATTAAGGAGCTTTGGGTAATGCCTGTAAGGAATGGATTTTCTTGGAAGTTGAGCAGAACTATCCAAAGGTCTAAAGGGAAGAGCTTGGACATGGTCAGAGGAACACTGAGAAGACCTTCCTTTGATTTGGGCATCTGTTGCTTTGACAAAAGACTACACACACACACACTAATTTGCTTACACTTCACATTCGCTTGGCTTGGTGATACCTCCAAACCCCCTCAGAACATAGCCAGTGAGAAGGGTAAATAAGCTTCCTCGCTTAGGCTGGTGCTGCTGTGACCTGAAGCCTTTTAAGTGTTTTGATATTTTGACATGTAGACTGATAAGTAATATCTCCCCGTTAATGCATGGAAATAACAGTTTCAGTCTGAAGGGTTACTAAAAAAATGCAGGTCCAGCTTACAAATTCAGTTCCTTGACGTTTTGGCTGTGAATACTGTAAGAAAGGGGAAAATAAATGAGACACACTTCGTCCCACTCTGTCTTTCCCTGTCCTCTGTTTCTCCCAAGGCCAGTGACTCTCATGACTCACACAGGGAGGGAAAAAAAAAAGGATGGAGGCCAGAGGGGAGCTGGGCAGAATAGGAGGGCAGCAGTGTGAAATGATAAAGAGAGTGACAAAGAGAGTCGGCTAACTTAAGCCTGTGGAATGATTGAATTGGCTGCCCTTTGTGTCCATTAAACTGTATGAATACTGGCTGTGGCCCTGCACTGGCTTCTGTCCTTTATTGGCACCTTTTTGTTTTGTTTTTTAGATTTATGTTCAGGGTTTTTTTTTTTTCCCCCCTTTATTGGACAGTATAGCAGTGAAGGGTAGATAGGAAGGAGTGGGAGAGAGCAGAGGAGCAAAAAGCTGCAGGTCGTGCTCGAACCCGGGCCACTGCATTTCAGCTGCACTGCACTGAGGTTGTTTCTCCCCCTGTTTTGGCTGAAACTAGAAGTGGATGGAGACGACTGGAGTTTTTGCTGATAATGGTTTGCTCTCAGTCTTATTCTTGACTGTTTCAAAGCACACGCTTTTGCTTTGAGATTTAGAAAACTCTATTATGATTACAAACAAGCACGACCATGTCAATTTGAAAGAGGCTTGTTCAAAAGCTATACTTTCAGCATGATTATGTACTGACAGTTTGGTAATGGGGTGAGTTCACAAACATTTTCTGCAAAGGCACATTTAGAGCAAATACAGCAGCTGAAAAATGGTATTCAAAGGGCAGATATACTTTATTTATCTAGGTAAAAGATTGAGATTAAAAATCTCTTTTACAAAATTGAACCCGGCCAATGAAATTTATAAGACATCACATGGGCTTTTACTACTTACTACTGTATCCTCGATCTCGATCCTTTCAAAAGAATTCAGACTCCCCAAATCAGTTATGACAACTTCAGATCCTCCTGTCGATTAATCCAGAAAAAAAATGAATTCTGTTCTGAGTCTGGGAAAAAGACCTTGTAAACAATTGTGATTTTTGGATTTTACACATGGACAGATGTAAGAGGAAGCCAGCCCAAGTTGAGGTTTAAATACACTCACTACTACTTTGTTAGGTACACCTAGCTAGTTCCAGGTTGGACCCCCTTTTGCCTTCAGAGCAGTCTTAATTCTTTGTAGCATTGATTCAGTTAGGTTCTGGAAAAATTTCTCAGAGTTTTTGGTCCAAATTGACGTGACAGCATGACGGGGCTGCTGCAGATTTCTCGGCTGCACGTTAACACACTGAATTTCTCCATTCCACCACATCCCAGAGGTGCTCTATTGGATTG
The DNA here is from genome assembly GCA_030220045.1 of Australoheros facetus. Classification (NCBI taxonomy): domain Eukaryota; kingdom Metazoa; phylum Chordata; class Actinopteri; order Cichliformes; family Cichlidae; genus Australoheros; species Australoheros facetus. The sequence continues at coordinate 12,139 of JASGAU010406109.1, forward strand.
ATATCTGGTGACTGTAGAGGCCATTTGAGTACGGTCATGTTCAAGAAACCAGTTTGACTTGACTTGAGCTTTGCCACATGGCAGCCAATGGAATCCATTGAACAGGTGTACCAAATAAACTGGCCAGTGAGGCTATATAATCTTTATTTAGCCAGGTAAAACTCTGATTTGAAATTAAAAATAGATTTCTTTTTAAATGTATTTGTTGGACAGTAATTTCTACAGCCAATAAAACAAAGCACAATGGTATACAGTATCCAACTTCTACAGGTGCTTCTCAGGTACATTCATAAAGAACAGTTCACTGTAATCCAAAACAGTGTAAAAAAAAAAAAAAAGTTGTTGAAATCAAGTGTTTCATTGCCTGGAGAGAGAAACAAGATTATTCATTAAAAAGAAACTTAAATGAAGTTTTTATACTGGACACAGCTCGCAGTGTGCAGTTTAAATAATACATTTGGATCTTTTATACTAAATACTAATATCTTAATTTCAATTCCAGTCCCATTTAGTAGCTTTTATCTCAGGCAGATTAGATTGTAACTCTTTGCTATTTGGAAATAGCATGAACTTTGATTTGCCAGCATCCACGACACTGACTTAAGTTAAATGGGAACATCATCAAAGGCAGCCTGCAGGAATTTGAGGGTTTTTACTACTATAAATAATAGATAACTGTGTCATCTGCATACAAATGGAACACAGCATTTGATAATTTATCAAAATCATGCTTCTTTTTTTTTTTAAATCAAAGATGCTGTTGTGTTGTCATCTTAATGCCTGTTAGTGATATTATATGATTCTGTTTGATACAATATAGTGTAAATTGTACAATTAAATAAGCGTGAGACTAAATTGTATGGTTGTATTGGTTGCAGGTTGGTGTAGTATTGAATAATAATGTCACTACTTGGAACAGAGCAGCTGTTCTGCATCCAGACAGTTCCCACGCTGCTCCCGTTTGAGATTTCGTAAATAAGTTCAGTGTTAAAGCAGTCAAATTGCAACACCTACATTGTTAAGATTAAATATAGCGAGAACAGAACACACAGAGAAAATGTCAATGCTAAATCTCTTTTCTCTCTCTGCTTCGTTGGCTTCAGCTCTGCATGCATTCACCTCAAACATTTTCCAGCTTTGCTTCCTCCCCTGTCTTTTTCTCTCCTCCTCTCAGCAGCCACCTGTGCATCCTACAACTTCTCCTTCCTCAGTCCGCAGGGCCTCAACTTCTCCTCCTCTCAGAGCCCAGCCCCCTTTTGGTCAGGTACTATCTACTTATCCTTTCCTTTCCCTCGCTGCCTCTGTTGTGTTCTTGTGCCGCATCGCTTGTAATTACATAATAAGCCTATGTGCCTCAACCTCATTACTCCTTCTCCATGGCACTCTTTTCATTAACAAGAACATTGCCGTTCTTCCCACGATGACATTTCCTCATTAAATCAAGAAAAGAAAACCAATTTCCTCTCCTGTGATGAAACAACTTGTCCTTTCCCATCGTGCTCATTTGTCATTTTGTGGCAACAGTGTGTCATGCTGAAAACTGACCTGGCCGTCTCCCATCTGTACATTCTTCATAACTAATTATTACCATTATGTTCAGTGTGACCTCATCTTACAACCTTCTCCCTCATGAATAAACATGGATAGTCATTAATACCTTGTTACAAATAACTCGTTACAAATTCAAATAGTGCTCCCTTAAGTTAATAAACCCAGCTCTTATTTAATCAATTTTCAGTGTTTACACCTCGAGTGGTCAGCACAGCAGTGGCCAGGTATAACTTTGCAGCGCGAGACATGAGAGAGCTGTCACTGCGAGAAGGCGACATTGTCAAAATCTACAGCAAGATTGGAGGAGACCAGGGCTGGTGGAAAGGAGAAGCCAATGGAAGAGTAAGTAACCATAAGTGTTTATTTGTAGATGGGAAATTGGCCAGACCCCATACTAAAAAGCAAACACCGGATCAAATCCTTTCATGCTGTAATATTTTGAGTTTGATCACAAATTTATCCCATTAAAATCATAAAATTAGAGATATGCATAAGACAAATTCAGGTAAGCTTGTGTCCAAAAGTTCACTGATGTGAGATTTCACGTTTTAACCAGTGAAACTAGAGACAGTTTGAAAAAGAAAAGAAAAAAAAAAAACAAGTGGTTTAAAGACAAATGTAAAAAAAAAAAAAACCTGGCTGCTGGGAAATGTGCCAGTTTAATAGGCTGGCTGTAAAAGCGAATGTGATGTCAGCATTTTATTTTAGGAGTGTTCCCTATTAGGCTGTAAATTTAGAGTTGATGTTCTGCGGTGGAGCCAAACTAGTGGATCTGCACAACTTGTACAGTTGTAAAGCTAAACCTGACCACACTCTGCTGTAGAGCCTGGTGTAAAAGTGCCTTAGAGTCTAGTTTTGGCTTTTTTTACTTTTATTCCCTCGAGCACGATGATAGAAATAAGCTTTTACCTTTCTCATAAACCATCTCACTTTGTTTTTGTATGCAATGTATGACCTTGATGGAACAGAAGTGGTAAAAATAGTTAAACTGTATTCAGCCGATGAAAGCTGAAGTGTGTCTGTTAAAAACATGTCATCTATATCGCTGCAAAAAAAAAAAAAAAGCTTCCCAATGCAAATAAATATAAATCTCTGTGTGATCCCAAATACTATTTTAACCAGGTCAACATTATCTGACAAAATCACAATACAAACAAAAAGATTTGTATTGAAAACATGTTGCAGCTATTCTGTGCGTGCATGTGGCAGAAGACCTTGGTTCATGACGCATTGCTTTCATAGATTTCTTTTATTTATTTATTTATTTTCTTTTGCTTTAGCTAGTTGCTAAATCTAGTAACAAGGTCACCAAGTTGGTGTGGGGTGAGCCGAAGCATGATGATTACTGCTGTGAGTTAGAAGGATGTCAGACAGACATAATTAGATGGCATTTATTTCCACATCAAAAAGAACAAATATATGAATACAGAAAAACTAAATACCCACTTGGCTTGGCTGATTTGCAGAATATAGTGGCTAATATTATTATTATTATTGAGGCTGCCAAAGTTGCTGTTTTAAGGCTTGATCGAGGTGAATATTAAACCTTTAAAGCGCAACAGATGAAGAGAGCGACAAGCTGGTATTCGCCTTCCTTCCTTTTACTGGACACAGACGTTGACTCATCAGTTGTGTGCAGACCTACTGTAGCTCTGTGTAGCTTCGCTTAAGTGTAACAAAGCACCGGGGTGGAATTCTTCGTTTCTGTCCAGCAATTAAGGCACTCTCCCAGAGCTTATGCTAAGTAAGCTATCAGTGTGGTGTTAGTTTTTCCACCATTATGGATTCTGCACTTTGATCATTTATTAGTACGCGTTATCCCAACTTGTTCATTATGCAGCTTCAGTGTTTATGCTGCTGATCGTTTAAGAAACAAAATCAAACCAGCACTTCTTCAGCTGGAAGAAAAGCACATATTACAGTATTGCTTCCCTTTGACCTACAATTTAAGACATCCGTCAGTTTCAGCTACCTATTTCAATATTTTAACAGCGATCCAATCAGATTTTCTTTGCACATAGCAGCTCCACACACGGACTCCCAACAGGTATAAATGGATGTCTACGTGTTGCTGTAAATGCAATCTTTGTGTATCTGTTATCTCTGTTAGTTCAGTACATGCTTTACAATTCTAACAAGTAGGAGAAGTCGTAGCCTAGCAACAGCTGAAGTAGTATTTGAAGTAGCCTTCAAGTGTTTTTTTCAGAACAGAGGCAAGGCTGCTACTGAGCTGTGCGGTTATCGGAAAATAGCGCACATCTTCTGGCAAATTAATATAGAGAAAAGAGGTCCGAGTCTCCACGTGCTAATGTATTCATGCCGTACATTCAGTGGATTCACAGGATGTTTAAAAAAAAAAAAAAAAGCATATGAATGAACTCAATTAACATCTTTTGTTTATACTGGTTGATGTAAAAGACTGTGCGCGTCTGATAATTACCGTTTCATGTTTCAGATTGGATGGTTTCCTTCAACTTATGTGGATGAAGAAGGAGTGCAGTAAGGCTTGGATGTTGCTGGTCTGGCTCAGGAACCATCTTCTGTCTACTGTTCTCAGAGAAAATTACTCAGTCTCTCCAGGAAAACAACACAAGGAAAAAAAAACAAAAAAACTTTTGTTTTGCTGGATGCTCATTTTTCAGCGAGCGTTTCTACTCTGTTTATCTTCACTTATGCATCAGCTTTTGTCTTTTGCTGGATGTCCTGTTTAATTTCTGTACAGGCAGGGGAAAAAAAAAAAAAAAAGGCTTGCTGTCTGTCAGCCTCCGTGTGCTCTGCAGAGACTTTACTGCACCGAGGACACGACAAAAACTGACTGCTGATAGCTTTACTTTGAGAAAAAAAGAAAAGGCTCCTCTTTTTTTTTGCAGGTCTATGCGAGGTGAAATTGTACATATAGATAATTTATTGAATAGAGATTATTATCATTACTAATGATTATTGTGGGGAGTTGAATTTAAGCAAAGAATAAGATCCGAAAAACTAAAACGAGAAAAAAAAAAAAAAAGATGCCGTGTTTTTATGTTGAGAGATTTTGCCTTAGTTGTCATGGTGATGCCTTGTGGGTTGACACCGGTGGAGGGAATCGACTTTGTTGACTGATTTACTTCTCCATGTATGCATGTGCTCATATGTGGCCCACATAAACACACACATAGACACACAGACACACACACACAGACACACAGACCAATGTACAGTATGGTGCCTTTGAAGAATAGGTGTTGCTTACTGAACCTCAGCTTCAGCCAGTAAAGAACATTGCCATGCTCAAAAATACTTGAGCCCCTGAAAACAAGATGGCAAGGCATTTAACTCCTGAGTGGCAACTGGATGAACTCACTGGATGGTTTTTTTTTTACTTTTTTTTATAGCCAACGACATCACACACGGTCTTCAAATCAGTCTTCAGTCAGCTGGATGTGAAAGGGAAACGTCAAAACTTTCAACTGGGCAGCGACGTCACGTGATCTCAGTGTTTTTCATGTGATTCATGCTTCTGTTTTAACTGGACCAACTCTTAATTATTTAAAGCCAAATTCAGCTGTATTTCAATGTGTGCGTAGGGTTTAATTGATTTATGATTTTTCTACCTTGCCTTACTTTTTTGTTTTTTTTAAACAGATGATCAGGTGATGGGATTGCATTCCCCTTAATTTTAATTTTCATGTGTGAAAATTATTTTTGTGCTGTGCAGACTGATAAATTTAAACAGTGTTGGAAGATATTTAATCTGAAGAAAAACTGTGTGTGCTATAGACATGAATCCAGAGAAGAAGTACTTAATCACTTTGTGATTTTCTAGGGCTGCGGTGCTTAGTGTTTCCATTTATTTCCAGTAATTCTTTTTGGTGCCATACACACTTAACAGATTTATGGTTATTTACACCATCGTGTGCTGACATTAGTTTCTCTGTTGACAGCATAAATGTTCCAGGCAGCTTTCTGAAACTAGTTCTACACATACTAATATTTTTTATCGACCTTGTCAACTCAGCTTCCTTTGAAAGGTGAGTTCAGTTTTTACAGTCTACTGACTTAGTCTGGTATATGACCTTACTTTCAGTCTTCTCATTTTCCACAAATTACCATGCTGGTATACAAGTATTCAAAAGGTGCCCCTAAAACTCAAAGACAGTGCATATATGGCTGACCTTTCCTCTAGGGTGGTGCATTTGTGCACATCTGGATCGCTCCCAGTGCTGCTGGTATTTTTAGTTTCATCCTCGCAACTTCCTCTTCTGCAGTTTCACCGTGGCTCTCAAACTTGTGCGGAAAGCAGACATCCAATTTTGCGTCCAACTAACCCAACGTCCATGTCAAAGGTCATCACATTACAGTGAAGAGTTGGTGGTTTTCAAGCCCACGGGCATCGCAGCAGTTCAGAAATCCATCCAGACACATGCTTTCCTGACATCGTGGGGCTGTGCTCTCTTAAGCTGAATGGCTGCCATTTTGACACAAAGTAGGAGACCTAATGTGCAGCGTGCCTGGAGTAGAAGGGGACAGAACAGGACCTGCACGGGGTGATTTAAAAATAGCAGCAGCAGTAGATGAGGTCTAGAAGCACAAAAGATCATCTTTTTTTTCTTTTTAAAGGGCTGATTCCTAAAACCTTATGATCACAGTTGGTATTGTACTGATTCAGAACAAACAGATTTAAAAAAAAAAAACCCCCATAAGACAAGCTTTACTAAAAATGTGAATGTACGTAGACATTTCAAATGAAGACTTTTTTTTTTCTTTCTGCAAATAGGTCAGAGAACAAATCAATCATCTAAACAGTTTGAACCAACTTGACAAAAACCTTTGGAAGTAAAGTGCAAACACTGAGCAGCTGATCAGCTCCGGCTGGTTCATGAAGGCTTACGGAGCAGAAGATGCTGATATGTTTAGGTTCTAAACGTATCATACGTCTAAGATGTGAATTGTTCCAAAGGCCAAATGCCCTGGAAAACACAAAGTCCTACCACTGTGTAAGGAGGACCACACAGGAGGTCTCCATTTTGTCTGGAATAACCCATGTGGGGGGTGTGGGGGGTAGGGTGGGGGTAAGGATCTAGTCACTTTTTTTTTTGTTTTTTTGTACTGGACAAAAACTCATTGCATGTGGCTATTGCTATTTCAACTCCTGTCAGTTCATCCTCGAAAAAATAAGTACTTGTGTACATTTTTTTTGGATGGTTGAGTATTTCCAAATGAGGTTTATCATGAATAAATGTGTCTTTTTTGGTTTAAATTTGAGACCGGATTCTTTACATTTTTTTATTGCAAACACCACAAAACACAAACACTCATCTACAAATTCCAGAATAAAGTGAATTTGTGAATTTCTAGCATAATTATTGTCTCTTATATCTACATATTTTGATAATCTGCTTTGTAGACATTCACCTAAATGTTGAATGAACAATGATAAAATCTAATATATCCAATCAAATAATAGAACTTCCTTTCACTAAGATTATCTTAAAGCAATCACACTGAACAATGTTATCATAAAAAAACCCCACAATGCATTGCTTTGAATTTAGTTAATTAAAGTCTAGGCAGGACTGCCACTACTGCATATTTTCAGTTTGAAGTTTTCAAAGTGTCCTGAAGCTTCTCTTTAATTCAGCTGCCTTTGAGTGTCACACTACATATCCGTACGTGCTCTTATACTGCGCTGGTGTGTACTGACCGGCGTGTATCTATGGCTGTTGCTGGAAGGAGTGTGTGTCCCTCAATCAAAGAGATCACTTCGGTGCCATCAACCTGGCAGGAAGTGACCTGTGGGAGCTGACTGGCACTCTGGCTTGTGTGACGGCTGACGGGGCGGCTGTCAGGAGGTGGAACATCCTCCCTTTTTGACATAAAGGTGGAAAAAGGGAGAAGAAAAATACAAGTTAGAGGAGCATGTCTACAGAAAGGAAATGCAGAATCTGAGTTTAAAGTGAACATAGAGTAGCTTTGCATTAGTCACAGTTGAAAATAACCTTTTTTTTTTTTTTTTTAAAACATTAGTGCCATAATGCAGCCCCTTAACCCATCCAGTGTCTGAAAGAGTGCTTGGAACGCCACCCTCCCTTTAAACCAGCAGCACAGCTTGTGCCTGAGGGGATGTGCTCCTTTGCTAGCAAGTTTGGAAGTTTCTAACTCAAACTATAACACTACAAAAAACAACTT
>JASGAU010406109.1:19862-71485 GCA_030220045.1 Australoheros facetus
TCTCAAATCTGATCTGGAATATGGAGCAAAAAGATTACAGCTGGGCATCTCTTTTCAGCAAATATACTGATGACCTGCTTGTTGTAGGACAAAATGGTAAATGTAAGTTCCAATCACAAACTGCATAAAAAGAGCTATATACTGTATGTGCCTGTTAAAAGTGTATGTGTGGGGAAATGAACTGTAATGCTGTCTACAGCAGAGGTTTTACAGAATGTTATTTTCCTGCCACTCGCTTATAACCAGTTTCCACATATAAAAGCCTCTTACAGTAGAGCAGGTCAGCTCCATACAGTATGCCTGTTGTCTCCACTAAGGCTGTGGTCAGTCATAAACTACTATAACACCTGGTGGCTCTAACTCCTTCGATGAAACAGCCCCTTGCCAAAGAGCCGGCTTCATACGTGGTTCTGTTACCAAGAGCCCTCTAATTGGCATGAATGCAAAATCTGGCAAGCAAACTGAGCTTATTTTCACAGCCTAAATAAAAAGAAAAGAAATGCTCTTTGGTTAACCTGTAAAACTTGCTCAGAAACTCTATGCGGAGTGGTGGGAAAACATTCCCAGCAGGTGGTTGGGTCTGCTGTGCTAACACAGCCATGTTGGAAATGCCACCTCTTGGGTATAAAAACTGCCTGGGGTCACATGATGACTTTTTACATATCCTCACCTCATTATTTAAAACTTTGGCCATATTTAATATAGGCATCCACAACTGTAACAGTATATAGATGAGTTAAAATAAGCAAAAAGCATTATAGGTCCACTTTACCTGCTGAGCTTTCATAGTATGAAATGAGTCTAGCATTCCTTTCAGGATTGGCCGGTCATTTTGGCAAACACGCTCCCATTCAACCAAATTCTCACTAGTTTTACGTTCAATTGAGAACGCCGCTGCATCAAATAGACTTTCAGACATTATTGATTTCAGAATGGACTACCTGTGAAGAATGGTGTAGTCCAAACCAACGCTCTACTAGCATCATTAAATCCAAGCTTTTGAGTTGGGACAAAACAAATCATTTGTCTGGCTGTGCCTTGAAAGCAGATGTCTAAAATGTCAAGTGTAGACTGTATAGTGTAGATTTGGATTACATAACTCCAAAACCATGAAAGACCAACAAGATAGTCTGTGTTAAGATGTCCTCCAGCTATATTTAACCTTTCAGGCTTGTAAACATATCAGAATTGGCATATTTCAGTATATTTATTATTACAGTAGTTTTACAAAAATAAGCACATCCAGCCCCAGATTAACCAGCTTCAGTGTAGTAGCAGCTACACCAACACCACACTGCATGGGAAACCTCTCATCTTCCTCTCTTGTCAAAACAGAACAATTATATTGCCATGGGATTTAGCAAATGCACTGCTCTGAACAAGAGGGCAGTTGGCATTATTATTGAATGTCTTTTGTGCCGGGATGCTCAATTGATTTATTTCTATTTGGAAACACTGGTGAGCTCAGAGTCTGTTATTTCAGTTTGAAATACCACGGTTGAAATATACAACAGGCAATGCTGCAAAAACGAATCGCTTCATCAATTGTTTAACTAATAAGCTTAGTAGGTAAAATTCACTGTAGTTTAACCTACCTTATTGTCAGTGGTTTGGTTTATGCTTATTGTGAACAGTTATTTATTTGCATTCTTCAAAAATGAAAAAAAGAATAAAATCAGCACAAAAAAGGGGGCAACGTTTTAATTCCCCTTACTTTCATCACATGTGGTATTTATGAAAAATAGTTATACTGTTTTGGTTGCCTTCTATATACTTGAATCCCCACCCCACAGTGGACATACACTGTTTACTGAGCAAAATAATGCTACCCTGTAGGTAAAAGCTGAGATCTTTGTTGTTTTTGCCTACTTGGAGGCTCTTCCCAGGGGTGTCTCCTTTCTCAGTAGACCTTACTTTAACTTTCTCTTCTACTAAGGCATAATATTCACTCCGGTGGTGGCTTCAACCAGCATACACTGACAAGCAGCATACAGAAGCATAGAATCTCTCTCCCCGTAAACACTGCCAACTTTCAAGCTTAGCTACTTTGCATTCTGCATTTATGTAACTTTGCAATACCAGCTGGAATCTGCTCCTCTGTCAAAGAAAACACCCTCACACCGATTGACTTTGGCATTTTCTTATCCTGTGCTGGCCAAGTACTCATATTTTTTGCTGGTAAAAGGAATAAATTTGCTTTTGTTCAACTGGAAGGGAAAAAAAGGTAATCCTGGTCTTGGGGGCAATGGTTCTTGGGTGTGTTTCTGCTAGCAGGCTATAAGACAGAACTGCCCTGAATTAGAATGTGTACAAATCAAATACTTTAAGGTTAATTAAACTCCAGTTAGTATCTAATTTCCAAGGTATTCCTGCATCCCTGAAAATGATAAGCGGAAGAAGATGGATGGACGGATTCCCAGATCTGTTCTGCTGCTGAAGCCACTTCTCTTATATTTTGAATAAAGGCTGATCTGAAAACTTTTTTTTTTTTGGTGTTTAACAAAAACATACATGGTTTGTTCTTTTTAAACTAACTTCTTTATAGCTATTGTACTCAATAGTTTTCACACTACTTTACACACTGAAGCCTGTATCATTTGATCACAAATACACAGGAGTGGCTGTGTCTCAGGTGCTAGAGGATGCCCTCAACCAATCAGAAGGTTGGTGGTTTGATCCCCGGCCGCTCCAGTCTGCATGCCAAAGTATCCTTGGGCAAGATACTGAACCTCTGAGTTGCGTAGATGTAGAAAGTGCTTGAGCTCATGTAGAATAGAAAGTGATATATAAGAATGAGTCCATTTACCATTACCAATCATATAAGCCTGGATCAAATGTGTCAGCTTGGATAGGCTTCAGGCCCCTGCAGATGGATGGATATATTTATCAAGTAGACTGACTCCAAACACATGATAGTGTTGCTGGATGTGTAAATAAGCAACTTTAAGTTCAAATCATCCTGCGCAATCTAACAATTTCATCCTTAGTTATAGTATCACCTTAGTCACAATTACCTGTCCAGCATCACTTTGACTCCCTGTGAAATGCTACATATCCAATGTTTTGGCCATGATAGAAAGCTGAGTCACTATTTGAATTGATATGATTCTCCCTGTGACTAATCTGAACTTTTCAAGCTGCTTTCTTTACTTTTTATCCAGAAAAGTCTAGTACCCAGTGGATTTGACATGAACTATTGTTGTCATCACTCAGTTTATTACAGCCTTGCCATTTCCCATCTATTAGCTTTTCTCTATGATGACTTGTCCATGTGAAAAGTGTTGAACCTCTGTATGTCACAGATATGGAGAAAATTGTATCAGCATTGTAGCTTGAAGTGCTTCTCTGTCTCCCGTGCTCAACACTGTCCTCCCACACTGGCACTGCTCTCGTTTCAATGTCTACTTTGAAAGCTTGTGGGCTGTTTTTGACTGCGCACGAACCACAACTCCAACTTTTTTTTTTTTTTTTTTTTGTGAGACAATGTTTATTTGCAAAAAAGCCGAAATCCTTTCAGAGATGTCAGAACATGAGGTCATCTGCAGAACATTGCCCCAAAAGCAGCACTGCTCTTGGTGTCTCACATGCCCGTCTCAACTAGTTACACAGTCTGCACCGTTCCAGGAGAGAAACCTCCACTAAATATGATAACCTAGAAATGAGCAAATTGGATTTTCTCACATGTGGATTCTGGGATTTTTAAATTGTGAACATATTACATATTACAAAATGATAAAGCAGAGGTCTGGTTAACAAAAACAAGAACAAAACAAAACAGACTCTACATCAAATGAATGATTTTAAACTAATGGGAAGAATTGAGATGCAGCAGCAACAAACAAGATTTAGGTTTAAACTTTTATAACTTGTTTGTCTTCATTTCCAACACGGTGCACTGCTGAAAACTGTCCCTTGTGTGGTCTATCAGAAGTGATGATACATCACAATGTTCTCTCAACACTGCTGCCAAAGCACTACAAGCAAACTGAGCAGAAATTACACAGGTAATCATGTGAAAAAATGCATAGATCCTATCTGTGTTTGATGTATTTGAAAAGCAAACGCTTTAGAACGGAGTTACGTGGCTTCTTTTAAACTTCTGACATCAAGGGCTCTTTGCTCTTGTGCTATATAGTGTCATCGTGCCAAGATCTAAAGAGCTCTCTAAGGTCTTAGGTAAAGACATTGTTGAAGCCCGTGAGACTTTCAGGGGATTAAAAAAAAAAAAAAAATCTGCAAAGTATTTAAAACAGTAGACATGTTTGACGCAGACCAAAGGCGGTTTTTCTGGAGAGGAGCTTTATCCTAACTGTGAAGCATGTTGGTGTTATGATTCGGAGTTGCTCTGCTGCCTCGGGGACCAGACAGCTTGCAGTCATTGATTCAACCATGAACCCTGCATCATCAAAGACTGCTTAAAGATGATGTGAGGCCATCTGTCCACAAGCTGGAGTTGGACCTCACGATAACGATCCAAAACACACTAACAAATCCACCAAGGAAGGTCTTTGAAAGAGAAAATGGAGGGTTTTGGAATGGCCAAGTCAAATTCCAGATTTGAATACCACCAAAATGCTGTAAGCAATTCAATTTTCTTTTTATAGCGCCAAATCACAACAACAGTCGCCTCGAGGTGTATTATATTGTAAGACCCTACAGTAATACAAAATGTGAACACAAGCATATCATCCAACATATTGAGAAAAAAAAATAAAACAACTAAATTTTAAAGACAAAACTGGTGAAAAGTCTCAGGAAGCAAATCTCGTTCAATTATGCAAAACAGAACAAAGATAATTATAAAAACGCCATTCGCTGCATGTATATGTCACTATTTGTGGACTACATTTAACTTCACTTTAATGTATTCATGTTTCTCCTTGAATGTGTTTTTAAATAGTTTACCTGCTCCTACGTTATGATGCCTTACACCATGCACTTTGAACATCCTCTGTTTTTGAAAGCTGCAGGGAGCTACAGACGAGAGCAAAGTTTTATTAAATCGACCCAGTGAAATGTTGTATTTGGAGGCACCATTGACTGACACTAATAGCTAGTGGGGGAAGTTAGCCTTTGGGGCTTTTTACCCAGAAGCCTGCAGGCTATCAGGTAAGATGAGAGCAAAAAAGTAAACAGATCCAGCAGGTTGTGAAAAAACGGGTTAAAAGCAGGACTGTCACCCATGAAACACAGTTTTAAGTCCAGTTGTGGTTTGTTTGGGTTTTTTTGGCACAAAAAAAAAAAGAGTTACCAGCTAAATTTAACAAAGCAAATAAATAATAGCCTTTTATTGGATTCACTGGAAAATGAGGTCAGCTGACTATCTGAATATAGGGAATGATCAGGATTTCCCATCATGGCATGGGCATATTCCAAGATAAGAATGCCAGGATTCACTGGGCTCAAACATAGATTCCAGACCTTAAATCCACTGACAATGTTTGGGATGTGGTGAAGAAGACTTTAATGATCTGACTCTCCCATCATCAATGCAAAAAAAAAAAAAAAAAATAATAATAATGCAACNAAAAAAAAAAAAAAAAAAATAATAATAATGCAACTCTGGGGAGTGTATATTACCTACAAATATCACCTCTATCAGTGGAGATATCTAAAACATTGAGTTGATTTTTAGGAAACAAAATTAGTCTGTTAGATTTAGGAAATGATAAAGCCTCGGGTTAAAATACGTACACCCTTTTGTCTTAGAAAGAATTCACATCTACCAGAAAGCCCTTGCAAGCCAGCTTTCACAGAGCTGGGGACAAACTGGGCCGCCTGTCTCAAACACAACAACAACAGAAGAAGAAGCTGTCAAAACACATCTTTAGGACTGCGCCTGATTTTCTTCTTGCCCACTAAACTGTCTGTGTGCTTACAGACCAGTTGTTTTTAGAATCTACTTAGTGGGGATTTAAACATTACATACACGTGTGCTCACTGCTATAACAAACTATATCTACCTTTTTATAGCCTTCCACAAAAAAAGGAATGCCTTGTTTATGTTTGTATAATGCCAATAAATGGTATTAAATATTTGTTTCTAGTCTTTATGCTAAGCTATCATGTGGCTGTAGAAGCCAGTGTTTCATCTATTAATCCATCAGAAAGTGAACAATGTTATTTGAAAAGCTTTTGCTTGAAAAATCCAGCTATGTTCCGAGTGTTTTATAATTACAAAAGGTTGCACGGCAAAACAAAACATGTAGTCCCCCAAGAAACTAAATAACAAATGCAAAATTACAAAAGAATGATTTCTGAATTTAGTTTTTTTTTTTTTTTCTGTGTGGAGGAGTATCTCATAGACAGAAGCAAGAAACTGTTCCAGGCATCCAGAGCTGTTAGAAAGTCTGCACATACTGTATGCTGTATTTGTGTACCTGACTAAAACTAATCATATAAATACTTGATTTTACAAAGTACACTCCCCTCTGAATATAAAAGTATTGATAAATGCAGAGAAGTAAACATTTAAAAGAGCCCTGGTGGAGGAGACGTTATCTCATGGAGTGTCATGAAACATATTTTCCTCCCTGTATTTTTGTTCTTTTTGCATGCTTCTTGTTTGGTTTTAATCGATGTCTGGGATTTATATTCTATTCTTATCTGAATGGCTTTGATGTGTGTTGTTTTATATCAGAGTTTAATTGCCTCGCTGCCTTTTAAAGTCCCGCTGTTGGTGTTGTGTTTTTGATCTTTAAAAAAACCGTGCAAGTTCACACAATGTACTATCCAAACGTTCACACCACGCTGACAAAAATTCACCGCTAACAGAAGCCGAAGTGTTAGCAAAATGTGTCGTCGGCCTGTATCTGCTGGAGCTGCGCTGTACCTGATGTCATTGGAGAACTCCTTCTCATAGCGATGTCTGCAGCTCAACTTCCAGTAAAGAAGCGCAATGAAGACCAGGAAGATGAAGATGAGGAGCAGAGAACCCACAATGGTGCCAACTATTACAGCAGCTCTGCTTGGAGCTGCAAAATAAGTATGAAAAACATGAAATTATTCACTCTGAAGCTTTGTGGAAGAAAATAACACACTGTGAAGAATCCATTCCTGCTATATCCTTATATTTAAAGGTTCATATCATTCATGGTTTTTGTTTGTTTGTCTTCCATACTGCTCATTCTGGGCTGCAATGCTTCCTATTGAAAATCATTTTCTTGAGTAAATGGTTTGCATTTACATAGCACTTTAGGCTGCCTCTATAAAATGCTTTCTAACACACTCTCATTCGCACTCTTACACATGCAAAGTGCTTGGCTGATATACTTGATTTACTCATTAGAGGCATTTTCAAGTAAATTAACTTACAGCCATTGCTCACCTATTATAAACACGGCAGTCCCTTAGATTTCCTTTGTTTACTGTATGCATAACTGTAGTAGTAGCATAGCAAAGAAAAAGAAGAAAAAGTTGAGTCACATTATTATTTTAAACACAGAGGGGCTTTCTCTGTGTCAAATAATGGCCAGACTGAAGGTTTCTAAGGTGACGGTGCAATGTACTCAAAAATCTTTTGCAGAATGTGCAACAGTTGTTGCTGCACACCAAAAGCAGCCACACCATCAAAAGATCAATACATTAAGCAGCAGTCCACCTCTCAGGAGCAGAAGCGACTCTTGGATTGGGATGAAACATATCCAGAGTTTACAGTGGATGCTTGAGATTTGTAGAGGTATCAGAAGGGTATGTGAAAGGGGACGAATGGGGGGTGGGGGGGAATCACACTGCCGTGCATCAAACTCACAGTGAACGATAGCAGGGTGTAGAGTCTGGAAGTGATTTTACTTTCACCCTGACCAAGGAGAAGTACCACTCCAGCTTTCAGAGCGATATCCTACGTGGCATGCTTCACCCTCTGGTTGGCACAATTTGTGGAGAAGGATTCATACTGCAGCAGTACAACGGACCCAAACACACCTCAAAGACATATCATGGACTTTTCTTTACTGCACTTTGAAACATTGTCAGATCATACTGGGACATCGATGCCTGTCAGATTTTGCACACACCTGCCGAGGTCCATCCATTTTATACAACTTTTAAATCAAAGTCTTAAATGTGTCATTTTGTAATGGACAGTTTCTTTAAACTTGGTTGTCTCAACTTTAGGACCCAGTTTTATTTATAAAAATATATGTTAGCATTACCAATAGTAGACAAGGGTAATCCAAAGAAAACTATATATAGGTTTCCTGAGACTAAGATGTACGTGTATGAGCATATTTTTTCCTCCAATACATTTCCTGGCAGTAAAGAAAATGATTAATATGCCAGTCTCATACTGTTCCTACCTGCTTTTATTCTATAAGATGCTGTTAATCATGTTGCAAATCCTTGGTTGAGGGCCACCAGCCTCAGGGTTGACACCTCTTGTGTAGTCTGCACTTGAAATAAAAATGAATGACTATGACTGATTCGCTGCTTGAAGCTTAAAATTGAGCACTTATTCAAGGGGGTATGGGCCTGACAAGAGGCATTGGGGCCTGCTCCAAAGATCATAAGGCCCAAAGAGAAACTCTTTTTATGGCTCCAAAGGATGCAGATGGTTTCTTTGAGTCTTAAACTAAATGATGATCTCATCTGTATAGGCAGGCTGTATCACAGACTGTACTTCCCACTGGTGCTCTCCCTGTCAACAGATTCATTCCCTGTGAGCCTGCTCTGCTCTGCCTCTCATTTCTGTCTTGTTTAGATGTACTACAGTAGATAGATTGTCCTCATTTAAGGTATTTTGCTTAAAATTGAGTAGTGCTTCTGCTTATATTTAATTAGCGCGCTTATATTTTGTCGCTGCCTTTGCCTTTTTTTTCGTTTGCATCATAGGAAGCCAACAGGATCTGTGGACCTACAGTGAGCAGGATTATTCTAGCTTTACACTTGTGTGAATTTGTGATTTAACACTGAAAAGTTAGTGAATAAACTACACGTTCTTGCCATTGAACGTGTCCTTCACACGTCATCGTTAGACAGCATAAAAATAACACTACACTAATATTAGAGTGCGTGAAAAGCACATCAATGAGGAGCTTTTGGCACAACTCCAAAGAGAGGAGACTTAAGAGGATGAACCTGAACATCTAGGTCTTTTATGATCTCGTGTGTGCATCATCCATCATGCATGTGAACAGGAGCATTCTCTGTGAGCGTGCTTTCTTACGTCTGTTGGCATTCAGGTGGAGCCTGCAGCTTTCTACTCCAACAGCATTGTTCACTTCACAAAGGTAGAATCCTGCAAAGCTCTGCGAGTGGTTGCTGATTTTCAGCTCTCCGGTCACACTGTCTGAGAGAATTTGCACGTGTCCACAAACACTGATTAGTTTAAGCAATGTGTACTGTACATGCATTATAAGGTGCTCAAATGAAAATTGAAAAAACAAAAAAAACCCTGAAGCTCATTAGCATGCAGTTTTGGAGCAGATTTCCATGCATGCGGCCAGAGTTGGACACTGATCAATGTAAATTGTAGCAAAAATGTTAAGAACTCAGGAAATGATTCTTGTGAAACAAAGAGTGAAAACAAATGGGGAGAAATGCACATAAAATGCCACCACTACACTAGCCTTGCTTTAAATAAGCTACAGGGTGTAAGTTATTATTAAATATTGCCACCCAGGTGTTTTGTCATGTAAGCAATCAGCATAAGCACTGATAAAGTACATTTATCTGGAAAAAAAAAAGTTGAAAGACTTAGCAACTAATGGACAATCAAAAATAAAACGTTTTTCACTGAGATTTTCTCACACAGCATCAAATAATACAGTGCCTCAGTCCCAAGCCTCCAACACACACACACACACAGGCTCAAACACACACTGGGACTCACACACATTCTCTTTGATGTGCAGTATCATGGTGACATCAGCAGAGGTCAGACTTACCCTGTGTGGCTCCAGCAGAAATGGGGCCAGCTCCCTCTCTCCTCCACGTGTATTCCAAGGGAGCGGAGCCTTTTGGAGACTTGCAGTGCAGAGACACAGGACTGCCAATCAGATCCTCTCCCTCCACCCAGCACTTAGGTACAGACGGCTTCACTGAAATCATACAACAAATGGATAATTTTCCAATGCCGTCTCCATTTTATTTCCTCAAAGAAAAAAAACAAACTGCTCAGCTTTATAGCTGTAGGATGAAAAGGAACCAACCGTTTTGACTGACTTTTTCCACATAGATTCCAGTCATATAGATGGGTGTTACTAACAATATGAAGAGCTTTTTTTTGTACTCATATATCCAGTAAATTACAGGGGGAAAAAAAGCATGCCTCCAAGACATGCAAATCAGTGACTGAAGACCAAAATCTATGTGGAGTTAAAACTTGATGGCTAATGATGGCAAGGCTGAACAATTTAGATGTCAATGCTGTCTTGTTTTAGAGAGATATGAGAGGGTCGAAATTGCTACCCATTAGAGTGAGACTGATAATGTTAAACAATGCTTCTGAGCATTTTGCACATTTAAGTCTGTTCCCAACAATTTACATACTAAAAGAAGAATTACGAAAATCTGTCGACCAATTTCTCAGGATATTTTTTTTTCAACCAATTATTCCATCCACAAGCGCACAAAGAACCTAATCTATAAAATGAATTGTTGGCTCCCAAGACTGCCTCGTGTTCCTGTCAGCAAGAAAATGGCTATGGGTTATCTGCTGACATATAAGAGTGTGGTATGGATATTTATTTAACAATGTGTGCTTTTCATTGAAGAGGGGGATGATTTTATCTGGAATTTTAGCAGAACACTTAAAGGCTGCTCGAAAACATTGGCGGCTGCGACAGATAAAGGTAATTTGGTCTGGGGTCAGACAGATTGGGCTGTTCAGGTCATTTTTTTTACTAAATTGAAACATTACTGCATAACAATAATTTTATGTTTTCTTATTATTCTTTGCCCCAAGATTGAAACATAGCTTGGAAACTTCTTTATTGTGAACAATTCATAACTACAGTTGTACTATATACTGTGTATCCGCACCAACGTTGCACATTATTCTTTTTGATTCAGGCCCCACAGGACCTCTGGTGGAGTTTTTAAAAGTGCATAAATTATTTCGCTCCATCATGAAACACATTATTTAATATCATACTCAACCTTAATTCTGGCAGTGAGGTGACTGCCCTATACCTGCTCTTATTCTTCAAAATAGATTTGACTAAGTAAGTTCCTTTATCCAACTTTAAGATTCAGTGCATTGACAAATGGCTCTTAGTGAAGTGTCATTAGTTTTAGACAAAGCCATCCTCCTTCAGTTCATTCATTTCCATTTGTAAAATTGCAAACACACCGGCCTCTATTTGCAGCAAACCCCATCTGCTGATGAAGACTGATGTCCACACAAAGCTAGCAAGTTCAGATAGTGTAATTCAATCATGCAAATACTGAATCTCTGGCGATTAATTATGGGACACTGCAAAAAATGAAAAAATAAAAAAAATTATAAGTTCTGAGTAATGTGTTTTGTAATGTGTTACCAAAAAGGAGTAAAGTGCAAGTTCTAACATACTGTAGCAGGGAGAATGTATTTCAGATTAAATGGTTTAAGCACTAGATAAAACCTTCCAATTTAATACAAATTTGGAACCGATTTCTCATCAGATAAAGAATTTTTCTTACACAGAGCAAAAACTGAACATTCAAAGCCATTTCTAACAGATGATTTGTTATCACCAAGAGCCACATAACCATTTGAATACCTGAATATAGAAACCAAGGAATCCAGAGTATGGAGGTTTTATAAAAGCAGGTGTACTGCACATTATGACATGTCAAGGCAGTATTAAGTTCTTTAATAGAACTGAGGCCTCCTGAAGTACTAAACACCAAGAACACTGCAGCTTGGAAGGGGGATGGACATAAATACTGCAGCTAGTTGACATCTACGTTAACCCCAAGATGCAACCTAAAGCCTTCCCTTACCCATTACCACAAGTGTCATCTTGTGCATATCCACTCCAGGTGCCTTCTTCACTTTACACTGGTAGGTAGCACTGTGAGCAGGTGACAGCGGAGCGATCAACAGTGATGCGTCACCTGTCGTGGGATCACCAGCAGCGAAGCTGAGCCCTTTTTCAAATGCGTGGTTACCATAGAAATACTCCGTGCCATCGGTATAGGATACAAGCTGATGGAAAAAAATAAAGACAAATACAAGCGTAATTCAGCAACTAACTGACATTCAATTAATGTTACATGCAGTGTTATTGAATTAAATGTAACAAGAGTGGTTGGTTAAAATTACCACCAACCTTGGACCTCTAAGGTGTCTTTTTAAAATCATTTTTAGCTCAGTGTTTTAATTTTAGAGCATGTTCACTGTGGCTCAGTCTCACCACTCTCATCAGTCTCATTTCCAGCATCAGCAGGGAGCAGCAAAACAATAAAAAAAAAAATACTACCTGCCACACACCGCAAGGCAGAATAACTAGTTAGTAAGAAATGGAAATGCAGTAAGAGATATTTTTCTCACTTAACCGAGACCAAATCAGGGAGATCTGTAGCGTATTTGCTCAATTTAGAAAAGAGAAACAACTCTGAATGGATGCTTAAAGGCTTTGGTTTGAAAAGGATGATGGGGCTTGTTCCTGTAAATG
The DNA here is from genome assembly GCA_030220045.1 of Australoheros facetus. Taxonomy (NCBI): domain Eukaryota; kingdom Metazoa; phylum Chordata; class Actinopteri; order Cichliformes; family Cichlidae; genus Australoheros; species Australoheros facetus. Next base: position 32,459 of record JASGAU010406109.1, read on the forward strand.
GAAAATAGTTGATCATACATTAACATCTCTCTATGCATTTTTAAGTCAGATGTCAGAGCTGTGTGTTTATTAGTTCTCTAAAGTGGACCTTATTTTCTGCCATGTATGCTGTAACAGTGTCACATTAAACATGGCCAAGGTGATGAGGTCACTGCATACAGGTAGCCTCTGTAAGCCAAAGATTCGTGCTTTATGTGCTCCGCATTTTTTCTTGGCTCTGTGTGATGTCAGTGAGAGCAGATATCCCTCATTAAGATCATTTCAGTCACGCATCTCTGGGTGCAACCCCATTTGCCAGCTGTTCAAACCTTTGTCAGCCAAACAGAAGAAATTTGGCTTAAAGGAATAGAGGCTTTTAAGAGAGAGGAACTGAAATAGTTTGTTTCTTTTTTCCAGACAGAAATGAAAAGCTGTACCAACGCCCAGTATAAGATAAATGATGAATATTTTGAACTGTGAATTATGCAAAACCGCCCCCTAGTAGAGTACAAAAATAAAGACAGGGAGCTGGAAATGTGCATAAATAGGTCTACTGATTTACAATAAGCAGTAAAGTCTGCACTGTTTTATGTGTAAAACTACAGTATATCACATTCAATTTTGAGTTGAACCAATATTTTACAGTGTTTTTATTCAGTACACTGTATAAAGCAGCACATAGTAGATCTGGTCAATCTTTGTGTCGAGTTTGGTAAAATCCCTTCTGCACGAGGCGAGAGATGAGAGGGAAAAAAATATTCTCCCAAGTCTTAAACACTAATGACTTGTTTAATTTAAAAGGCAAATGGGATAAACAACTAATTCCTGTGAAATTAAAATGCAGTGAGAGTCCATCCACTCGCCAGTCTCCTTGGCTGAATTTTAGTTTAGACTTAGAGGCTTGGGGCACAAGTATATCACATGAGGTTTAGAAGAGAAGATGATGTGAAATCTGAATAGATTAGAAGATTTAGGGATTGTTTGTTGTGCATGCAGAGTGGGGTGGATGGGGAAGAATATCAGGAATGATTAATAACAGACGGGTATCAATAAGGTACCAAAAAGAGCTGGGCTAACTACAAGATGATAGTTTGTCCAGCTCTGCTATACAGGTCAGGGATAGTGGCAGATTGCTAAGATTTGCACAGGATTTACATTGGGACTAAAAATGATAGGCAGGATTAGGAGTGAGTATATCAGAGGAACAGCTCAGTTGGATTGACAGATGCAGGACTGAGTAACGAAGGCGAGGCTGAACTCATCTGAAAATGTGAAGAGGAGCGAGACCTGGTATACTGGGGTGAGCATTTTGGAGAGAGAGCTGTCTTGCAAGAGGAAAAGAAAAAAAAAGCCAAAGAGGAAGTTTATGGATGTGATGAGAGAGGATTTGCAGGTGGCTAGCAAGACAGAGAAAGATGCAGAGGGCACGACGGGATGCAAACAGATGATCTACTGTGGTGATGAATAACAGGAGCAGAAAAAAATAATAAGCTGACCTAATTGTGCTCAGAATCCCAATTCTCTGAAGTACGGTGAGAAATATTGAAGAACACTTTCATTTCATGGACCTTCATTTTCAAATCATTTGCTAACAATTTCAAAGACCATTATTCGAATAATTTTGCGATTTAGAAATAATTTTATGGAAAAATGGAGACGGCATTCAATTCAGTTCAATGAAGGACTCGGCAGTCATTTTAGTGAGTGCCGCAGCAGGTCAGAAATACAGGCATGACTCAGTTGTAACATGAAAGAGAAGCATCTCAAAGACTCAATGAATAATGAGCAAACATTGCAACTTTTTAAACTGTAGAAGCTTTTACTAGGACAATCTGTACTAAAGAACATATTCTCAAAATTAATTGGCACCTTAGACCCAAACCATGATGCTTTACCATTTGCATCAAGGTGTACTTTACAAATGTTTGAAAGGGCATAAAATAATAGCTTTTATATACACTGCTGTTTAATCCCTATGAATCTAATCCTGACGATATTGTATAGATATATATCATCTGGATCAATCTCTCATTACTTCTTACCATCTGATCTTTCTGTGTGGTGTCTGGGCTGACCACAGACCATTCGATGTCAAGTTCTCCAGTGTCCTGAGGGCTCGTTTCATAGCTGCACCCCAAAGTCACACTCTCTCCCTCTGCCTTACGGATGGTCTGTGGGCTCTTGGATGTCACCTGCAATCCTTGAGTGCATCCCAGTTTTGAAGAAATGCAGAAGAGTCGCATCAAAGGAATGCAAACATTAAATAGACATAGGATACTGCATTAGACAATGAAGCTTGAGAACCCCAGCCCCCCACCCCAGATTCTCAGATTACTCCATTTACTGGAATACATTTTCTATCCTGCTATACAGCAACAGTTGGGATAAAGCAGACCATACACCACCAATCCCATTATGCACAGGTCACATCACGTACTCAGGCATTGATGTCTCCCTCAGGCTGTCAGAGCTTGTTGGGCTCAGCTCGACTACACTACTTAAAATAATAGACGATGACCTTGAGTGTTGGATGAACCTACCACTATTCATAACAGGCAGAATTTCAATCATTAAAACATCAATACCTTCCAAAAATAAATGATTTATTTTAAATTATTTCAGCTCATCCAGCTGCCACCTATAAAAATTTCCTAGCCTTTCAAAATTCCACTGGAAAAGCAAGAAATCAAGAATTAAAAAGACAGCACGACAAAAATAAAACTATAAAGAGGACTAGAAGCACTATGTTTTTAATCACTACTCTCATGTAAACGTGTTACCGGGGATTTATGCATCAGTTGGAAATCTACGCTGTGACCGGAAAACCCTCTGAACCCCTCACCGTAACCTATGATGTAACCTGACGTGCACCTCAAGAGAAATGTAAGTACACATCGGGTGGACACAGCCTGCAACGCTTGGGATTGGCCTGTTCAGAATATTTTTTCAGTGCAGTTTTTGAATGTATCAGTGAGAGAATGTAAGAAATAATTCCTCCCACAGTCCAAAGACACGCAGTTAGTGGGGTTAGATTAACTGGTGATTCTAAATTGCCCATAGGTGTGAATGTGAGTGTGAATGGTCGTCTCTCTGTGTTAGCCCTGCCAAGGGTCCTGCCTCTCGCCCTATGACAGCTGGGATAGGCTTTTCTTGGAATACTTGCAACTCAAATTAGCCATCAAGCCAAAACTTGATATTGCAGTCATCATCCTAGATCTTCCTCCCGCACCCTTGGAACTAATCAAGATCACTCTCTACAAAAAAAAAAAAAACTCCTCCAAAATACACAGAAAATATTGCAATCAGACAAAACACTTGGATCTGAGTTTATTCATCACTCCAGATGACAACTTGTAGAATCAAATACAAAGTACTTCACATAGCTCACTTCAATTGGCAACATTTTTTAAATTCATATTAGAAATATTATGCCATGTACAAAATAGTAGCTATGTTCACTCTACACACCAGTTACACAACTTTAGAAAGATAACACCAGGTCACTATCTGTCTTTCAGTGCTGCCACTGTCTCCGTCACTCTGTCTACCAAGAAACATAGTAGCAGTTTTAACAGGGAAAACAACAGATTATTCAATGCAGCTCAAGCTATAGCCAAGAAAAGTATTCTTTTGAACTGGAAAACTAGAATTTATATACATATGACATACTGGGGAAAAAAACTTAAAGACTACATCTCTAAAATGAACTCTTCCTGCTTTTGGCAAGCCTGATTCAATGGCCCAATTCTTGGTAATATCTAGACTCCCAAAGGCTCACATATGCCCTCATTTCATTAGGATATTTTCACACAAATGAAAGCAATGTAAAATGTGGTAATAATGCTAAAAAACAAAACAAAGCAATATACATGTTATTCCCCGGGCATGGCTAAACCCTCCACCACTGTCATTCTGAAGTCCGGGGCTCATGCACGTCTTCCCCCAGCTGATCTTTTACCATCATTCGACTTTGTTTTCCTCTCCCTTGATTCTCCCATTTCTAATGTGCCCTCCTGGTACATCACTGTTGGTCATAAGCAGGTGCACAAGTACCCTTGCAGGTATTCTTAATATTTTGTCCTCTCATGTCTAAATTGTATTTGTTTTGGTTCTCATCGAGCCTCATCTGTGTATATTGTTTTGCAATGAATAAAGAAATAAAAAAAAGAAAGTAATTACATAAACATATTACAACTGATACTGATTCCTAATCCCTTATTTTTGTTGTCAGTGATAAATATCCTATGTTCACACTCACTGGGCCACAGTTTACAGTCTCCACATCTAACATTGATTCTGGATATTTTCTTAAAGGAACTCCGTGTATGAAATGACAAAAAACAAAAACATAATAGTTTTAGCCAAATGCCGCAAAAGAATATGAAAAGCACTTAGACAAATTAAATTAAGAGCTATTTAAGACTGGTTACAATTTCTTTAAAAAAGTAGCTCTCCGGAAGAAAAATGAGATTCAGAGAGTAAGTTACTCTATGCTATTCTTGGCAAAACTAATCTTAAACAGCTTTACATCATTGCATTGGCTCTGTCACAAGGCCAGCATATTCAACAAGAGAAAACAAGAGAAACTGGCTTTTGTAATATGCAAACATTGTGAATTAGCTCCTCAAGGATGGAGAAAAATAAAAGGAGGGGAAAAAATACAAAATGTATTTTTTCTCCCCAAAATACATAAAGCCAGATCTGGTCTCAGAATACCCTTTGAGGAGGATGTGAAGCAGAACTATAACATTGCTTCTCACACGTGTTCAGTTTAGTTTAACTGTAGCAATTGTTGTAATTTATAGTTGTGGACAGAGTTTACATGCAGTCAGCATGAGCTTTTAATGAATTCCTTGAGCTTTTAATGACTGTACAGCACACACTTTAATGACTTTAAAAACAAGAATTGAGTACACAAGTTTGAATGTATTCTAGATTTTCCCTAATTCACACAGGCACAAATGTGTACATTCAGTGGGGGATTATCTGATCCCCTGCTGAATTTGTATGTTTGATCACTTCCAAAAAACAGATACTCACAGGATTGAGGTTTGGAGACTGGCTGGGCCACTCCATGACCTTTATGTGCTTCTTCTTCATCATGGCCCCGTCCACTGACCCCTCAATGCAGTGAAGTCATCCTGTACCCTTAGCAGAAAAACAGCCTCAAAGCATCATGTTTCCACCTACATGCTTGAATGTGGGGATGGTGTTCTCTGAGTCATACTCAACATTTCTCTTCCTCCAAACATGGGTCGAGCTGATGGCAGAGAACTCAATTTTGGTTTCATCTGACCACAGCACTTTCTCCCAAACCTTCTCTGAATCATTTAGATGTTCACTGAGAAATGTGAGATGCTCTTGTACATGTGCCTTCTGGAGCAGGGGGACCTTGCAGGTACTACAAGATTTCAATCCATTACGGTGTAGTGTGTCACCAGTGGTGTTTTTGGTGACTGTGGTCCCAACTGCCTTCGGATCATTAGCAACGGCGGATCCACCACCTCTCTCATGATCATCATCACCCCATGAGGCAAGATCTTGGGGTTCCAGACCGAGAGCAATTGATTGGCATTTTATATTTCTTATATTTCCGAATAATCACACAAAGAGTTGTCATCTTCTCACCAAGCTTCTTGCTGATGGTCTTGTAGCCCATTCCAGCTTTGTGCAAATCTACAATCCTGTCCCTGATGTCCTTTGGCAGCTCATTGGTCTTGACCGGGATGGAGGAGAGGTTGGAAGGGAAGAAATTGATTCTGTGGACAGGCGTGCTTCATACACATAACGAATTGAGATCAGGAGTATCTCTAATTGATTGATTGAATGATTGCAATCTGTGTACCACATGGGCACACTGCCAATATGTGGGAGCCAGAATTCTGGATGGACTTTACTTATTTCCTTCAATGAATCAATTGATTTATAACCTTTTATGTAATGTGATTTTTGGTTGATATGCTCCCTTTCTATTAAAATGAAACTACCATAAATATTAGAGACTGTTCATTTCTTTGTAAGTGAGCAAACTTACAAATTCAGTAGGGGATCGAATAATCATTTATTCCACTGTACACCTCCACTAATATTTGGTTAAATGTATGTTAGCTAGTTGCACCTTGACCAGATGCTTTTGGTAGTCATCAACAAGCTTATGGCACAGCTCTGGCAGGATATTTGACCACACTTCTCGGTGGAATTGGTAGAGTTAATTTAAATTGGTTGTTTTCCTGGCACGGACCTGGCTTTTAAGCATGCTCTACAAATTTTCAATAGGGTTGAGAAGGCATTCGTCTTCTGGAGAATGTCTGGCTTTTGTCCATGTGGACAGCTGCAAATTTCAGTTGAGCCCGAAGATGTCTCTTTTGAAACAGGTTAGTTGGAACTCTCAGTCCATGGCAACGTAAAACCCGCTTCACTGTGGAAAACGACACTAGTGTTTCCAGTTTGTGGCAGGCCTGAGCTGTAGTGGATCCTTGGCTGTTCCTAACCAATTGCCTCTCATCTCAGGTCTTCTCCCGGACCTTGGTAAAGTGGGGACACATTCAAATAACTTATGATCTTGGAGGTGTTTAGAAATGGCTGCAAGAGGCCTCCCCAGCCTGTGTAAATCTTCAATTCCTTTTATCTTCCCCGAGCTCCTTGGACTTTCCCATTGCTTTGATCAAAACTCATTGAATGCTATGAAATGAGTCCTTTTTATGCTGGCAGAGAGAAAACTACCAATTTTAGTCAATTATGATCACCAATAAGAAGTTAATTGGCCGTGGCCTTGTCAAGTTAAAAGACATTGCAGAACCTTCAGCACTACTTATTAAAATTTTCCAGTTAATGTCTCCATACATTTGAGCCTGTATGTATAATTTTAACCCTGTGTAGATTAGAGTAAAAATAAATTCAAACTTGTGCACTCAGATGTGTGCTGTACAATCATTCCACCCTGGAAAAAGAAGAGCTCAAAGAAATCATTAAAAGACACAAATTACTATGATATTCATGCTCATGATGAGTGTATCTAAACAAATAACAAATTAAACTGCATTAGTCTATAGTACATAAAAATATTTTAAATATACTTTTCAGTGAAAGTAAGATGAGCTGTCAGTGTAAGCCACACCCTGAAGAAAAAGATAAAAGAAAGAAAAAAAAGAAACATGTGAGCTCAAATCCCTGGAACATTAAGTAGTCAACAATCATCTCCAAACATAATCTCTGATTGGACAGACTGAGTACCATGGTAACATTGGAAAACTAACACCACTGAGCTCTTACAGTATGTCTCAGCAGTCTTCAATAGAGAATAGGTGTGAAGGTCTCAGTAACTGTCTATATAAAGACGCTTTCTTTAATGCCACGTCATGTAAAACAGAACAATGTGGTACATAAATGTGCCATATTTACCATTTATGCATGCATGCATAGTTGTATTCATGTATGTGTTCTTACCTGAGCTCGAGAGAACTGCAGCACATAACAAGAATACAGAGAGCCAGGGAGGGCAGCTGAGGTAAAATGCTGTTGTCAGATGGGCGCAGATTTGTCTGAACATACTGTTCCTGTTTACAATAAAGTCATTTGTAGCAGCTGGTCACAATAATGAGTACAGTGTCTTTAAATATAAAATCTATATCAATCATATGAAAAAATAATCATACTGAATTACTTTATACTGATATTACCTGAATGTAGGCACTGCACGCACATCTATCCATGGAATATAAAGGAACAAGCAACAGTGTGCCACCTGTTGCTCTTATTTTAATGGGAGCTCCTCCTATATTCCCTCCTCATTACCATAAAGCTTTCTGATTGGACAGTGACCACTTTACCAAAAGGTTACCTTGATATTGCTATTCAGCTCTTAATACTGCTTTTAACATCCTGCATCCTTCCCTTTGTAATCACAACGTCGTGAATAAAAATTATGGACAATTTCGGAAAACCAATCAAAATGTGCTTGAGGAAATCGGTGTCCGGGCAGCTGAATAACAATGCAATGCAATCTCTCTGTAAACAAGGGAAACTGGAGGAGCAAACAATGGCAGGGAAACTCAGGGTGCTAATTTGGAGAGAGCTGAACTCTACTGAAAGCAAATCACCTGCCACAAATTGCTGCTTTGTCTACACTCAGCTTTGTGTATTCTTTTCCCTAGTTGTCTGTTTCTGTTCATTCTCCTATTACCCATTAACTATGTTTTTATTTTATTTATTTATTTTTTAAATTAAAAAAAGAATTCCTTCTGGAAACACACAATTACTGTACACTCCCTGGTATTTGTTGAATACACAACACAAAAATCTCCAATTTGTCAAATGCCCAAGGCTTCAAATAAATGTTATTAAAAGAGAACACATGAAGTCTAAAATGAGGAGAAGCTGGTTCTGGTTTTTCAGCTTTAGTAAGCAAGGTGGGTTATTTTATTTTTTTTGTTTTTTTTTTTGTGGAAATAACACCTGTAAAGCTCATGTCTGTGCTACAAGAAAAGGGTGAGATATTCTTCAGCAGACAAACGTTGAAAATACATCAGAAGCAAAGCTTTATCTGAATTACAGTAAACAAATAACACTTCTTTCAAATCTTTATGTGAATTTTCTCTGCTAGTCACTTCAGGTGTTTTAAAAGCTCATTTGAAAACTCATTTTATCTAAAGCACTGCTGGATAAAGCAGCGCTGTCAGGAACATCTAAAACCCAGCTAACCTCCTCTTTGACCTTGCACACCCACTTATTTCAAACTTTGAAAATACACTGTGAAGTTTTCTGAGTAACTACTTAAAAAAAAAAATACTTGTCTAGAAATAGGATGGATTCTGTGGGAAGAAATTACATTTAAAAGCATGAAACTGTCACTGTTCTCTTTTCCCAAATTACTTTAATGTGAACCTTTTTTATGAAACCTGTTCAGGACTTCCTCTGGAAGCTACGTGCCCTGCACGTTAGATTCGATTCAGCATTGAATTTCACCCAGTAATTACCAGTATGATGATATGCAATTTATGCAGAATGGTTTCCAGATAGAGACAGAGCAGTTCCTTACTACACTGTTATATATGGTTGGTGGGACATTGAGTTGCTATCAAAGATGCAGTAGAAGTTACTTTTGGGGTTTTAGCTGCTGATAATCTCACTGCTGGGCTTGCTTGCTGGGTTGTAGTTCACTGGACACTCAGTCACTTAAAGCTTAAAGGCCATCATCAGCTCTGTGTTCTTCTTAACATTAACATCCAAAGATGACCTCTACAATAAGTTGTGGACACAGTTTTTTTGTTAAAATCTGCACCCACACTGGTGGTAAATGGAGCGGTACTTACACAGTGCTTTTCTACTCTACAGGAGCAGCCAAAGTGCTTTATACAGCATGTCTCATTCACCCATTCACATACACAATCACACTTCGATGGATGCCTCAGTAGCAACTTCCGGTTCAGTATCTTGCCCAAGGATTCTTTGGCATGCAGAATGGAGCAGCCAAGAAACCAACAACCAACTTTCTAATTTGTAGATGATCTGCTCTACCTCTTGAGCCACGGCCACACAAGCCGCCCAAGTGGCTGTGTAGTGCTCCTGCTTGTTGTTGCATCCTTGTCAGTGTTCACCACTGTGTGTTTTCCGTTTGTGTTCCTGCTTCTGAGTTTACAGTATGCTGCTGGCCTCGCCCAGTTTGCCCCTCTCCCCCTCTCCCCCCCAAATGTTTTCCAGCAATAAAAGCTGAGTTCATGTTATATCAGGTGTCCTGCATTGGGGTCATCACCTGCACAGTGGTTCATGACTGTCATGTCCAGACTCAAAGTTACAATCTCGTTGTTAGTGGTCACATGATTGAAAAAGCCAGTTGAGTGATTAAACCGTTGCCATATGTTAACACTTCCACTGAGACTGCTTTAGTGAGATTGCTATTCATCTGCACTGTGATACCCAGTTTATTAGTTGTTGTTATTAGCCCAGTTGTCAAACTATCTGAACTAATGATAGAATATGAATAAGTGACTTGTAACAAGATCAACATAAAGCCACTGACAACAACTCTGCTGTCTAGCGATTCATCATGCAACCCTCGATCCTCTGTGTTTGTTTACGCCATTATTTTGAAAAAAGATTTTAGAGTCTCAGCGTACAGACTCAAAGTTCAACAACATTATCATGTGAAGTGATGCGGACATGCTGTCTATTGTTAACATTTTTGTTAAGGGAATGCAAAAAGAGCAAACTTAATTTACATTTGTTAGTTGGACAGAAATGACTAAATGAATGCTAATGTTACATGTCATCTGCTGTTGGTACAAATAAATGTTCTGGGTATTTTTTATTGTCTGGGTATTTTTATCTGTCTTGGAATAAAAAAAAAGACATTAAACTTTGACTGTAAATGGATTTCAAAGGTTTTTTTCTGTTTAAATTTCAACTGTTCATTTATTTGCCTATTGTTGAAATTGACTGCAAACGTGCTTTAAAAACAGCAGTGACTGTTCTGACTGCAACATAAAATTAAAAGGTAAATAAAGAAATGATATAAAAATAAGCGTAATCAGTGTGCCAGAGTTTTTGTTTTGGCTGAGCAGCTGGGCCTCCTGAACACCTACATACAAGCTTTGGCCTAAATGGAGACAGATGGACACAAAGGTATAAGATCCAAACCAATGCATGAGGGATGTTCACTGTACACAACAGGCATACAAGTCTGTCAAGTTCTACACACTTGCTGCTGTGGGTTTTATTTACCATGTCTCAGAAGTCTCTTTTAAGAAATCCACTTTATTGCATAACGATCTGAACGTCCTTATTTGAATCAAGAACATGAGGCTCAAAATGTGTCACGTTTTGTTTCATAACGAACCACAAAATTTGCAGTACAGTGTTGTGCCCTTGACTTGACTGAATTTCTTTTATTCATCTATTCACATTGAGCACTGCTTCAAAATCTATACACATTGATATGGAGATAATACAGTTAGGCCCATAGATTTTTGGACAATGCCTCAGTACACCAGTACAGTAGCTTTTAAATCAAACAATCAAGATGTGATTGAAAAGCTGACTTTCATCTTTTATTCAAGGGCTTTAACAACATTATTGCATGAACTATGGAGAGATTACAGCCATTTTTATACACAGTTTCCCATTTTCAGATGCTCAAAAATAATTGGTCAAACTAATAAAAGGCTTATTTTTAATAGCTGGATGAAAAATCCTTCTCTGTCTGTGACTGCCTGAAGTATAAAACCCACGGACATCCCCAAATACTTCCTCCTTTGAGATGTGCTGCCAGGCCTTCATTGCAGTTGCTTTCAGCTGTTGCTTGTTTGTGGATTTCGCTCCCTTCAGTTTTGTTTCCTTTCTCCAAGCTCAAATTCACATTTTATTTGCATAATGCCACTCTTCCTCTATAGTACAAATTCTGCTTCTGACTTAAAATTAATTAGTCCATTTGCTGTATATGCATGTACTGTGAGTATGTATCATTCAAAATTCATATTTTGAAAATTTGCATTACTTTTCCTAAACATGGTGTTACAAAGAATGTTTTTCATCTGACAATGTTCTCTACTGTTCTAAAATGAAAAGCCTCTCTTGGCTGTATTTGTTGGAATTTGCACAGACGATTCTTTGCCAACTAGGTCACAAGCTCATTTGTTCACAGTTCCAAAGTGCACTATTGTGAAAGCCACCCAGGCTTTGCAAGATAAGATAACCTAATTGATACAGAGAAGAAAAGGGAATACAAGCTGGATTTGATTGTCTGACTTCTCGGTTTACCAGCACACAACAAGTTGGCACTAAAGGAAGTGACTTGAACTCAGACATGACTGCGGAAATTTGGGACGTTATAGTTGTCGGTGCTGGACTATCAGGGCTGAGTGCAGCCCATTTGCTTAGAAAAAGGGATACCACTCTGAAAATACTGATTCTGGAAGGGAAAGGTTTGTATAATTTTATCAGAATTGAAAGTAACTTGTAATGCAGAGTTATACAATTAAGGAACAGCTGAGAACTGTTAGTGTATTGCTCTGATAAAATCATGTGTGCCATGCAGATCGAGTGGGAGGGCGCACATTGTCTACTGAGTTACCAGCAGCCAACGGTGTTGATCGCTGGGACTTAGGAGGGCAGTGGGTAGGAAGGTAATGCTGCTCGAATACATACAGTAATACTACAAGTAGAAACAGCATTGCGGCACAATCACACAAATGCAAATGTATTATTCTGGAAAAAAATTGAAGGTTTTTAAACTGATTCTCTGGGGTTTGCAATATTAGAGCAGCCAGAAAATGAAGACCTTAAACAAGTGAATTTTATCCATAATAACAAGAGATTGTGGACACCTGACAACACAGTTAGGGACAAATCCTGGCTGAATCACAGATGGGGGCTGGCTCCAGCTTCCCATGATCATGCAAAGAATAATATATGAAGAGATGCAATACTCAATGAAACACTATCTTTAAAAGGCACAGACAAAGGATTTAGATTGTGTTGACAATAACAGAGGCAGCTAAGGTATTTGCAGATGCCTATTTACTGTATAAGAAAACCCTTGGATAAGATTGCTTGATGTGAATGAGGTTACTTGATACTGTGCATGTAATGTGCAATGCTGAGAATACAGAATGAAAGCCATAAAGAAATTGATTGCAACATATATATTGCAGCACTTCTTAACAGCACTCTTGCAGTGTACTACTGAACCTTGTCCTTTTTATCTTTTATCTGTATGTATCTGTATGTTCAGTATTTATGTATATGCACATGTAATGACATGCGACATTTCTCCTTTTGGTGGATTTATATAACATAAAATTTGAGTTTTTTAAAAAATTTTCCCAGTGTAAACCAGAAGTTGTAGATTTAGCAGTGACAGTGGCAATAAGGATCTACAAATAAACAGTCAGCTACGTGGAAAAAAAAAAAAAGAAAAAAAAAGAACTAGCATTCTGCAGACTTTCAAAGATTCACAAGTGTTCAAGGTCAGTTCTCTTTCAAGGTTTACCTAGGGCACTTATGGGTTATCTAACCTTTTCTTAACCCTTACATACTCTTCTTGTTTCATGCCTTCACATGGTTTGAGTTAATTTTCCAGATTGCCAAGAATTCCCTCATAATAAGCGTCTATATTTTGAATTACAGATCTATTTAGCATGTATAAATACCCTACGGATCATTCCATGTCAACCCACCAAACACTTCCAACCAAATGCCCATCCATCTCGGATTTTCTTGAAAATATTTCAGGGTGATGATACGCTTCTTAATAAGAAAACTATCAAATGTTAGCTCTTTACCATAATGACTTTGATCATAAAAAATATTTTTGTGATGACATCAAGCCTTTATGGAACACCTTTATCTGTGGAGCCATTTTCAAATAGCTACAGAAGGGAAAATAATTATTTGATTGCCAGGTGAATTTTTAAGGTCACTCACAAAGGAATGGCCAGTCCCCAATTTTTTATAGTAGTTTCATTTTAAAGGAGACAGACAGAAAAGCAGCCAAAAATTAAAAAAAAAAAAAAAAAAGAAAAATTACAAAAAAGTTATAACTTGATTGATGAATTGACAGCTGAAGTTAAAAATCAAATTGAGACCTTGAATTTACTTGAAAATTTGATAATACGGCCTACACGACCATCGCAACAGAGATTCCCACACACAGTGTGAGGAGTTCTCTCTATACCACAAAGCTACTCAAGTCAGATGAATGGTCTGAAAGATATTACGGCTTGAAAATGACAAAAAATAAAATAAAATAAAATAAAAAATAAAAAAGTCATTACATGTAGCACCAAGTGCATTATTCTGAGACCCCCCGCTTTTTGTTTTTTTTTTGCATGTGACCTTCACTACAACTCTTTGAAAGATGAACCTACATAGTGTAGCGGTTTATGTTGTGAAGTTTGAAGTATGCACAGAGAGAACATGCAAACTCCACACAGAAAGGCCCCGGCTGGGATTTGAACCAGGAACAGTGCTAACCCCTGTAACACTGCGCTATCCAGTTACAGATCTAATGTCTATCTGACCTCTGTTCCTTATGTGCACCATCTGTGCACATAAGGAACAGAGGTCACCATCCTATGCTGTTTTACTACATCACTGTTTTGAGATTCCTCCATGACCCTCAAAAACCAGCGAGTGCCTGGCTCTGCATGAACTAGGGCAGATGTGGTGGGAACACTGACAGTTCTTGTGTCAGTGTCAAGGTCCACTTGGCCTCTGTCACGGCTGTCCCATAAAAAAAAAAAGCACAAAGATATGATGCAGTTTCACAGATTCAAGATTCCCTAAAACCACAATTTTCCTTGATTTGACCCACACTGGTGCATCTTAATTCTATCCCAATAGATACAGATTATATTTGACCTGGAACAGCCTTTAGTGGCAGCTGTACAACAGTATAAAATTTTAAAACATTTTATTATTGTGTATTTTGGTTCATTATAGGAAGAGTAATCAAACTTCATGGTAAATGATTTACATTTAGGGCATTTTTACTGCTGTCAAGTGTCAAAATGGGTCAAAATTGACCATAACAGAATATAAGGATTAAATCCAATAGCCAGTATTTCTTGAACTTACCTCATCTATCTTATCTCTAACTCTGGCTGAATTATTTTTTAAGATCTCAGCATTTGATCAGTGATATCACTGAGAAGGATTTTAAATAAGCAACGCACGTGCTTACGCTTAAGTGTTCTCTACTTTAGTTCAATTCAATTCAGTTTTTTCAAATAGCACCAGTTCTCAACAGCGATCCCCTCAAGTCTATATGCATTATGTTGCTGCAGACATGCTGAAACTTTACAATGCACAGAAAAGACCAAGCTGCCCCGTTTTCTGTACTCTGATCTGGACTGAGGTAAAGTTGAAAACTCTGCTGTGGTCTGATCACCAGAATCTGGGGTAAAGCTAGCACCCATGAGTGGGAATAACACAAGCAGAGCAACAATTATTGCCATTCAGTCTTTTATTTTTTTCTTCTTTCTGGGAAGACCTTTATTAATTCAGCAAGACAATGCCAAGTCACATTTTTCATCTATTGCATAATCATGGCTCCGTAACAGGAGACAGGATGGTAAATGGCTCTCAGTTCTCAGACTATGACATCATTAGAATTTTAGCTAATAAAAATCACAATTCCATTATTACTTAATGTATAGAAGTGGGCATGAAAATATAGCCTAACATTGCTTAAATGAGTCCTTGAAGACCTGGATATGTCTGAGCTGCTGAAATATAGAACCTTGTTTCAAAAAAGTTGGAAAAGTTTCAAGCCTACTTTTAAAAACTCAATAAGCATGAAATGTTGACTCTATATTTGCTGAAACTGTAATACTGTAACTTCAAAGTAAAACACTGGAAACACAAACAGAGAAAAGGTCTAAAAACAGCTGGTTTTCTCTTACAGCACCCAAACACACATCTTGGAGCTCATAAAAGAACTGGGGTTAGAAGTCTACCCGCAATTCAATACTGGCAGAAAAGTGCACCACATGGGTGGGCCAAATTCCAGAGTTCGCACCTACAAGACCAGCATCCCTGCGCTGTCCCCTGTGGTGCTAATGGACCTCACCCAGATCCTGTGGAAGGTGAGACTTGCACAGAAATATTCAGTCATTAGTACTACGCTCATTCAGAGCCGTCTCCCCTAATCCTCCTTTCTGGAAAGGATCTCCTAAAAATCCACAATTCAAATACAAATATGATGCATGGTTTGATAAATTTCATGTGTACTAAGGAAAGATGATGTATAGTTTTCCCAAACCTATACTCAATTAATTAGATTTTCCAAGTAATATTTTTCCTATGCTGACCCCGAAGTGTTAAATAAATACGGTATTGGTACTTTGTGTCCTGTTTCTGGATTTAAAAGAACAAAAGTGCATTTATCACACAAAATACCATGAAATTTTGAATCCAAGATAAATGGTTAGAGTGCCAGTAGGAGGAAGATACTGTGGAGAATATTGCACTGGCAAAATCATATTTGGCAGCCTCGAGCTATTCTTCTGTTATTGTCTCCATCAATGGGATGCTTTTGGTTCACAGTGGTAAATCATCATGTGTGGGTGTGATGTGGTGATTTTCCTCTGCGCTCAGATTGACAGACTGTGCGCGACAGTATGTGTCCAGGATCCCTTGAAGACACCAAACGCAGTGGAATTGGACAGCATGACACTGCACACGTACATTGAGCAACACGGTTGGACTGCAGGTCAGTTTAAAGAGTGCCTTTGGCCTCCTCATCTCTTCTATCTTTTTCCAAGTGAACATGTTGAGCTCTGTTGGTAAGACTCAAGAGATTCGATTTAGCGTTCCTCGGATCTCATTTCCAAAACAATAGAAAACAAGATTAGGGTAGAAAATAGTTTCTACTGCAGATAAATGTCTCAATAAAGTATGTGCAAAATTTTTAATGATGTACTGCTCACAATGATGCATGTAAGCATAATGCTTGGCAGGCAACATGTATTAATCGTCTGGGAACCTCCTCTGTCATCTGGCATGTATTTGTCATTGTGGATGTGGACATCTGACATTGGAGACATGCTGCATGGATTATTAATGATTACATTTTTTTAATGCCAAATCAAATGCCTCACTGCAGTGGCAGATTCATTGAGAGAAAACTTTAAAAAAAAAAAAAATTCTACATTTGACAGGATAATTGCAGAAGTGATAATTACCATCCTCCCAGGTAGCTCTTTCATGTGGCAGAACAAGCGGTGTCTTTTTTTTGACAGTGTACTCTATGTTGGTTAGCTTATTACAATTTCATACTGTCATTGTAGGAAAATGTGTATTATTATTGCATGTGTGAGGTCTACAGCATGTATTCATCCATGGCAGAACTAAAAGAGGAAATAGGACTGTGTAGCAGGTCTGTCTTTGGAATGGAGCCATCCCAGATGTCCTTCCTATTCTTCCTCATGTATGCTGCAGCTGCTGGAGGGCTACTGTCGCTCTTGGAAAGCACTCCAGGTTGCGCTCAGGAGTTGAAGATAAAGGTACATACCTGTTATCATGCCCCCCCCACCCCCACTGAATATTGTTAGCACAAGTGCTTTTTCAAAACTTGAGACCACATTTTTATTTATTTATTTTCTTTCAAACTTAGCATCCGGCACTTTAACACACTTCAGATCCCACCCAATGTCCCAAAAACCTGCTGCCTCCCTTTGTCCTCGAAATATTGATTCACATCTGAAACTGCAGTCTAGTATTGGATTTTTCTACTTTTTTTAGTCCTCTTGCAGCATAAAGCTTGTGGTTCCACAATGATCCATTTGTGTGCTATTGCTTCAGAACTTCCTCTCCTTCCCAACATTGGTCATGTGTAAAAATAGGCTGAGAGCCCAAAAAAGGGCATCAAAACTAAATCAACAAAAGGAAGGCTTTTTGGACTGTACTTTTTACCCTCTGGAGCTGCTTTCTTTTTAATTGCATCCTTGCTATGGCCTGGAATGAGTACCACTATTAGCAGCGTCACTGAACACTACACAGCACCAAAGTGAACTGGAAAAAGCCTTTTGAGTTAACAGAAGCTTACTCCTGTGGTATTTTAGTCTGATCAGTTCTGGTTCTTTACCAGGACACTTCCCGGAAATACACTGAAGACCAATACAAATAAATATTTTATTGCATATTAGTTACATTAGCACATGTAAGTCAAACATCTGCAGGGCTCAAGGAATATGTTAATTCAATTAAAAAGGGCATCAGTAGGTTTGAAGCCCACCTTGCACTCTAATATCTGCCTCTCCACAGGGAGGCACCCAACAGCTTTCGGAGTGTCTCGCAGAACGTGTTGGATGGAAGAATGTCCGGCTGGGTTGTGCTGTGACAGCCATATGGCAGGTAGGGTACAGTAACGGCTCACTCAGGGATTGATGAGGCGCGACACAGAGATAACAGCTTCCTCAGTAGGGAAACAGGCTGTCTCATGTGAAGGCCCTGTCTGTTCTGCTTGAATGTCTCCTTTATCCACAGCTGAGAGCCTGAGAGGGCTCCATGTAAATGCAGCGCTTCTCATCGATATAATATTTTCTTGTTTGAGAAAAAAAAAGAAAAAAAGCTCCAGCCATCAACTTTGACAGAAAATCTGAGCAGATGTAAATATTTGCAGAATGTTTACTTTGAACAAAAACCAAAATGTTAGATAGCCGTGTGGCTGCTCAGTAACAAAAACAAAACCAAGCCAAACAAAAAAACCCCCTCATTGCTTTAAGGTTTTTATTGAAGATAATTTATCTGATCTTCAGGAGTGGGACCACACATCATACATTCCCTTTCAGTTGGATGACTATATAAGCGTCCCCACACTACAGGTTGTTTGTTCTCATTTTTGTGCCACATGGCCCCTTTTCTTAGTTATCACGCCTCTCATTAGTATCTGGGGATTTGCCTGGCCCAGGAGCAAGTCCTCACTGAAGCTTTCCCCAGACTGCAGTCTCAGGCCCAGATTAATGCTTATTCCTCCTGCCATTCTCTCTCAAGAAGCATCTACTCTAATTGAGGATATGGTTCTTACTAGCAACGTAGTTCATGGACATTAACCAAAATTCTATGCAAGTTCTCTTATGATTCAGTTGTTCAGTTCAGTTTTCATATTTTCTTTCTTAATATTTACAGCTCTGTTCCTTAAGTTGTTTAATTCACGGTACTCTGCAAAAACTCTTCAGCCACCCCTCATTTCTTTATATTTTGCTTCCAAGGAAACAGACTTTCTTGTTATTTTTCAAAGTGGCCGTAAGCATCTGTTCTCCAGGCTTTTCTTTGGACATTGGCAACTTTTTCCACTCATTTTCAGTCCAGTCCTTGTAATCATTTAAGCATAAAAAAATACACCTAACTCAAGGGATGAACCACTGCTGTGTGTACACATTACAGTCAACATAGCAAAGGACCAGTTATATGTATCCTTAGGCACTTTGTTAGTAGCCTGTTGCAAAACCACAATTTGTTCCCATTTCTTCCATTGAAGCTATAAAAAATGTGCTATTAGCTGACAAATCTTGGCATGGTTCACAGTGTGAGAAAACTGGAAAAGTGCAGAACAAGAGAAGTGGAACGCCTTAAAAAAAAACAAAAAAACCCAAAAAACCAAACAAACCTATCTACAGCAGAGGAACCGTATTCTTTCCTTAGAAAAAGGGGGAAAAAAAATCCAACACAGGACCTGAGAGATGCATCTGACCCTTCAGTTGATCTATCTACTGTTCACTGAAGGCTCATCAGAAATGGTCTCAGTGTAAGGGTGGCTGTCAAGACGTCTTTCTTTAAGAAGAGAAATGTGGAGAAAAGGCTGAGATATGCCAAATTACACAAGAACTGGACTGAATATCAATGGCAACAGGTCTTACAAAGTAAGCATGAACCCAAATTTGAAACTTATTTGTATAGAGGAGGTCAAGAAAGAGGTATGACTGTCAGATTTTAATCCACCATGCAGCACCACCTGGAAAGCATGTGATTGGTTATGGCTTCATTTTTTTTTTTTTTTTTTTAGCATAACAATGATCCCAAACAATACTGCTAATGCAGTAAAAACATATATGAATAGAAAAACAACAACAGAACACCATCAGTCATGGATTGGCCTCTTCCAGGCCTGGACCTCAACATTATTGAACTGGTGTGGGATCATTTTGACAGAGAACGGAACAAAAAGCAGCCAAGATCCAAAGAAGAAACCTGGAGAACTATTCCTGAAGAGTACTTAAAGAAATTACAAGAAAGCTTGCCTAAGAGAGTTCAGGCTGTGTTGAAGAATAGAGGCGGTCATTACTTTCAAGCTTGTTAAAATTAAACTCTGTATTTCCGTCTGTTTGCATGCGTCATCTACTTCCCATTTTCCTAGCAAAATATAAAGAAATGACAGACAGCTAAAGGTTTTTTCACAGTGTTGTACCTTGATGCTAAATCTGTGACACCAGGGGTGCAGTAGCCTGCTGCACCAACCATGGCAAAATAAGAACATAGAAAGGGAAAATGCAGGCTTACTAATCTTCTTACACACACACTTGAATTATGTTGGTTTTAAGTACAAATTTCTTATATTGAAAGAAAAAAAAAGCATACACTAGACTAGTCTTGCTTGAGCTATACATTCTGATGAAACAATGGAAATGAAGTTTCAAGTAGATCAAGCAGGAGATATTTTTTAAAAATCAGTGTGTACAAAAATAATCAAATGAAAAATGTAATTAATCCTGATAAATATTAATCACTTGCAGTTTTACCTTTACTTATTTTAGATTTGTTTAAGCCTCTAAGTGCAGGGTTATAAGGCTATAGCGTGTATTAACATGGACTGGGTGAAAAGCAGGACACACCCTTGACACTTTGCCAGTCTATCACACCACTAACACATATTGACAGACAAACACATTCACACTGACATTCACAGCTACGGGCAATTGGGAGTTTTCACTTCACTTAAGCTGAAGCATAGAGAGGAAACCCACACAAGCATGAGGAGATCAAAAAACTTCACACAGAGATGTCCCAGTGTCAGTGAGGTTGCGATAACATTCAGGAACTTTTCACCGATAGGCCTTGCACATAAATAAAGAAAAATAAATTTAAATCTCACATTTGTTATTTCATTTTCAGGGAGGTATGACTCAGTGAAGTATAAAAAGAAAACTTCAAAAGAGTACCACAAAGAGGATGCAAAATGCTCACTTCCTAATCAAAATGCCAAGCTTCAGCCTCCTCTGAAAGCATTATTAGTAGCATTATTAGTAGAGTTACCCAATTCCCTAATGTTGTCACTGACCACTCACAAATTTTGTGCATGCAAACTGCTGCCATCTGCCATCTTATAGTTGAGAAACTGCTATTTTAACTGGAGGATGTGAAAGACTCTTTCTATTTTTGCTTTTGTAGCTTCCAAAGCAAAAAGTTTCTTTCTAAACGATGACCAATCACAACAAAGCATGCTGATCAGGAAGGAGTTAGTTTTGTTTTTCTAAAATTAAAATAAATAAATAAATAAAAATCACCCACTAAAAATATATTGCTTTGGAATTGGAGGTCAGTCTCTCTGCCTGGAGAGTGAGGCACACCTCTTGCTCCATCTGCAGCACTGTGTGAGAAAGAAAAATAACAGACATTCTGTTCTTTCTAACTTTCTCTGAGTGATCATTTTACATTTAAATGCAGTTGAAATCAAAGCACAGCCATTATCTCTAACTTATGTGTCTGATGACTCCGTCAGACGCCATCGCAGGTTATAAAATCTGACGAGCTTTAATTTAAGGGCTTGAACAAAAATATTGCTTTACATGCTGAGGAATTACAGCCATTTTTATATGCAGACACTTACTTTCAGTGATTCAAATGTAATTGGACAATTGACTCAAAAGCTGTTTCATGGAGAGATATGGGCTATTACTTTGTTACTTCTTCATAAATTAAGCAGGTAAAAGGTCTGGAGATGATTCCAAGTGGGGCATTTGCATTTGGAAACTGCTTCTGTGAACCCACAGCATGCGGTCAAAGGAGCTCTCAATGCAACTGAAACAGGTCATTCTAACAAATCCATCAGAAGGATAGCAGGAACATTATGATGGGTCCACAGTAAAGAAAAAAAAAAACCCTCACAACATCCAGCCAAAAGCAGAACACTCTACAGGAGAGATATGCTCATCATTAGCAATTCAGACTTCATTTAAAATTTTATTATCATATAAAAACCCTACATGGCCAAGCTCCTGCGTACATAGAGCAACTGAGACCTTAATCCAGCAGTCAGCCTCTCCGATAATCTGATTGGGGTCTTTTAAATGTTCCACATTCTTATTTTAAAACCAGAGGCGACCACGCTTTTGAGGTTGCAATTCCTAAACTTTGGAGCACCCCGTCAGGTTGGTTGAATTAGTGGCATGTTTTAAACAGCTGCTGAAAACTCCATTTCATAGGTTAGGCTTTAATATTTCGCCCATTATTTTTGGTTATAGTTCACATCTAATATCACATTTGCATATGAAAGTACACTATATTGCCAAAAGTATTTGCTCATCTGCCTTCACATGCATATGAACTTGAGTGACATCCCATTCTAATGATGTCAGTCCACCCTTTGCTGCTAATAGAGTTTTAACTCTTCTGGGAAGGCTTTCCACAGGGTTTATAAGTGTGTGTATAGGAATTTTTTACCATTCTTCCAGAACACATTGGTGATGTCACCATCTGCTGACCCCACTCTTTCATTTTACATGGCTGAGTTGCTGTCACTCCCTATCACTTCCAATTTGTTATAGTATTAACTCTTGTATTTTTGTGATTTATGGACATATTTATGGATGTGTGTATTCCTGTGTGTGTGTATTTTTTTTTGGATTGGATACCACTAACAGTTCACTGTGGAATATTTAGTAGTGAGGAAGTGTCACAGCTGGACTTGTTGCACAGGTGGCATCTTATCATGGTACCACACTGGAATTCAATGAGCTGACCCATTCTTTCACAAATGTTTGTCAGTTTGTCAGCCTGCATGCCTCGGTGCTTGGTTTTATATAACTTTGGCCATGGAAGTGATTGGAACACCTGCGTTCAATGATTTGGATGGGTGAGTGAATACTTTTGGCAATATATTGTAAGACCATGTGTGTGTGTGTTGTTTTATTCAAACTGTGAAGCACTTTAAAAAGTGCTATACAAATAAAGGTTGTTGTTGTAAGTAGGAGCCAGGTGCTGCTAATCAAATCAAATAATTCAATCAAACTTGATTAAATGATCATCGGCAAGTGTGACCACCTCTAAAAAAAAAATCTGATTTTTTGGCAGTTTGCTGCTCTGGAGTATTCAGTTCTGTGTTAACACAATGCCACAATTTTCCCAGTAGTAAGTCCCAGCAGATTCACTGCAATGTTACTGCCACACTCAGAGAAATTGCAAGGAATCCAAGAGCTACATCTCTGGCCTCAGTTAACATGTTAAATGTTAAAGTTCTTGACAGCACAATTAGAAAAAGACTGAACAAGTATGACTTGTTTGGAAGGGTTGCAAGGAGAAAGCCTCTTCTCTCAAAAGGATATGGCAGCAAGGCTTAGATTTGCCAAGCTGCATCTGAAGAAACCACAAGACTTCAGGAACAAAACCCTTTGGAGAGATGAGATGTTTGGCCATAATGCACAGTGCCAGGTTTGTTGAAAGCCAAATATGGCATATCAGCACAAATACTTCATAGCAACTGTCAAATACGGTGGTGGAGGGGGGATGATTTGAACTTGTTTCATAGCCACAGGACCCGAGGCACCTTGCTGTCATTGAGTCAACGGTAGACTCCTCCGTATACCAAAGTGTTCCAGAGTCAGATGTGAGGTCATCTGTCCGACAGTCAAAGCTTGGCAAAAATTGGATCATGCAACAGATATTTATTTAAAAAAAAGAAAAAGAAAAAAAAAGAATCAAGGTGTTGCAATGGACCAATCAAACTCCAGATATCAATCTGACTGAAATGTTGTGGAGGGACCTCAAGAAACCTGTGCATAAACAAGTGCCTGCAATCCTCATTGAACTGAAGCAACTCTGATAAAAAAGAGTGGGCCAAAAATTCCTCCACAGTGATGTGAGGGACTGATAAAGTTATACAGAAAACAATGAAATCATTATTACTAAACAATTAACTTACAGCTTCTAAATGTGGTTCTGCAAGCTACTGAATCATGGGGTGTACTTAGGCTTCCAGTTATGTAAAATCACAGAATGCAGTCCTATGAAAAACTAACAAACCAAAAAGAAAACACAGGCTAAAGGGCGAACAACCTGTATAATGTGCTCTTCATGACAGTTCAGATATAAATGTTCTTGCTTCTGGTGGTCTGACATTGTCTCCTCCTTCCACCTCCCTAAACCATATTTTAAAATTAAGAGTAAAAGTGGACCAAAGCACATTTTATTTGTTTCTTAATGGATTACGTAATAAGCACAGACAGGCATACATATCATTTGCCATTTAACAACTCGCTTCAATAACTAATTCTCCAAAGACTAAGGGTTTCTTAATATAACAGTTATATACAAGACATATAACAAAACAATTATATAATAAGGCATAACAGCAGGTTAGAAACAAAGAACTGGACTCAAAAAAGATAATTCAGAAGCAATAATTTCAATTATGAACATTTAGTTTATATATAATGAATAACTCAGGGTAAGTAACTTCACTTTGTGCCTACTGTTTGAAATAAATTACACCTAAATTCAAAAAGTAAGCTTAGAAACATAGCTACGATATCAAACAAGGTGGACTTTACTGTACTTGCGAGTCTGTGCCACTTGCTTTTGAAATAAAACTGTATTTCTGTTTATGTTTGAACAGGATACTGAGTGGGCCAGGGTGATGACTGCCACAGACACCTTCTTGTGCAGAGCTGTGATTGTCACCTGCCCTCCTCATTTGGCAGGTCAGTGTGCGTCTCCCACCTCTGTCAACTCGCTAAATGAAATTCTCACTGATGCAGAAGGCAAATATCCTTCTCTCTCATCTGTCTGTCAAATGTGGCAAACTGTGCATCCAAGCAGATAAATCTATGATTTTCCTAAATCTTCTTTAGCTCCAGAGTGTGGCAGCCACTTTGGCTGGAGTACACTGTGTGAGCTCGGGTCCCCAGTTCACGCAATGCCTGGATTGGATTTTGTGCAAGCGTTAAAGCCAAAACTTGAACTGGAGTCTAATGTGACATTTACAGCAGTTAGCTGTGGGAAGCTGAAACTGGCAAAGACGTCATTACCAACCTCTCTGCGATCGGGTTAACAAACAGGAAATGCTGTACTTTATTTTTGGCTGTGAGAAACTAAAAGTTTTAACTGAACCAAAATTTAAGGGAATGTCATCCTGTAAAGTAATTTTCATAGACAGCCAAGAGTAAACAAATCACATTTGTTTACTCTTGGCTGTCTGTGAAGTCACAATATATGGTGATTCTCTTTTAAACCCTCGAATTAGTTTCCTCATATGGAAATGGAGATACCTGCATCCCAACATCTAATCAGCTATAGTGGAAAATTGTGTTGATTTTGATTGGGTCTGGACTCGATTTCTGCCTTCCAGCTGGTGTTCGTCATAAGTAGGACACACACCAAGGCTGGAGTTGATGCAAGTTGAAGTTGTGACTGGAATCATGCTTGGTTTTGCCAGGTTTGGAAAGGGCTGAAGCGGAATCTGAAGTGCAGGCTTATACTGAGTCTGTTCCTATTTGTACTAAGCTGGCAAAAGATCTGTCACTCAAAGCCTCATACTCAGAGCCATGGACCACAGCCAGGATCCTTAATGAGACAGGTCTGAGAGCAGTGTTGAATTATGCAGCATGGATTGCTCTGGCTTGTATGCCATAGTGCCACACGTTGGCCTTAAATCAGTGTGGGGAGCTTGACAGGGACTTTCAAAAACCAAAGTCAGCCTGGTGACTGAGATGCCACCTCTCCCAAAAGAAGCTGGGTGTAAATTAAAAAAAAGACGACTTTAAGCGGCAAACCTATGTGACATGTTTCAGTTTGAATTTTCTGGGAACTGGGTAAACCTGAGCAGCTTTGTGATTTGTGGGTGTGAGAAGGAGCAAGACAGGTGGGATTGCTGATAAAGATGAACTCATTCCAAGCCTTTCTTGGACAGCCAGAGTCTAATTTTGCTGTATCCACAACCTCTCAAGTTTGTCTCCTTTACAGATGTTTGGTCCTGACATTTCAAATTAATTGTAAACTCACTTTCTTTTGAATCCAGTAATGGGCAGGTGGATATAAAATGTAAAAAAAAAAAAAAAACTACTTTGAGTCGACAGGGTGCGTGGCATCAAGACATGCCAGTATATTCACACACGCCAGAGTAAATGCTGGATTTGTATTCTAATACATCATCTTAGACCTGTTTTGGCTCCTGGATTTACCTCCCTATTCATCCATCCATCTTTTGTAATGAGTCCTGTCCATTTTTTCTCTTGTTTTGATACCCCTTCTCTCACTCATGCTGATGATTTATGAACTGTTTTGTTTCACTACATATTGAGATTGCTATACATGAAAATGATAAATGTGGAATTACAATCTGTTGCCATGTGTTGACTTTTGAAATGTGGATAAGTAAACATGTGTATGCTTTTCCTGGTAACTAACTTATAGGTTACTATGTTTATTATTTATTCTGAGACTGGATAAGATTAAGATAAAAACCATGAATAGCATTTCCCAGCTTTTTTGTTGTTGTTGAGTATAATGCAATTAGGCACACCATCTAATATTCAGCAATAGTTACAGAGAGCTTTGCAGCTGCTAAATTAGCATTTTGTTTCAAATGGTATTACTGTTTTTCTGTTTTGGAAGCTCTTAGTAGAACACGCTGTGCATGCAGGTTTGCATGGGCGTGTGTGTGTATTTATTTTGAAAGTGGTGAAGCTAAACTTCTTGAGGACAACTGTAAACTCATGAAGGAGGAGCTGCTTTAATTAGAGGAGGCTGTGGCAGTGGTGAGGAAACTACTACATGTGCCACTCAGGCCTGGTTTACACTTCCAGAAAATGGGTAAACATTGCATTAGCAATGATTTGACAACTTACACTGCGTGAGCCAGGATTCTAGGTCAGTATCCGCTGTGCTGTGAATGAAACTAATGGAGCCCAATTTTAGGATTAAACATGAAGTGCGAGCTAAAGTGATTGTGAAGATAATTAACGCACTATGATTTTTATCTTGCTGCGTTTAAACTCAGTGGAAATGAATTTGACTCTCTCTTTGTATTTTACATCTCTCCTGATGAGTAATACAGCAAGTGTTGAAGAGCAGATAATTATAGCTGTAATTTAGCAAACCTTCACTGACCAATGGAAAATTGCTATGGAAATTCAAACTGCCAGAAGGACAAACCATGGTCCATCTTCTCTTTTGGGAGCTTGACCATTACTGGATTGTGGAGATCAATAGCGATGCCAGGGTTTGAAAGCTAAATATTAGTGTCTGTAAATGACAATTTAACAAACACCTAAAAATTTGGGGGGGTTACATTTGATCACCAAAAAGCTCTGGACAGTGTCATGCATCCAAGAATTGAGGTTGTAATGGACAAAGACTTTGTGTATGTGGTGTAGTTTGATTATATTTCACTATATATAAACCACCTCATCTCAAGCATACCATTCTTCATTCCTATAACACTTAGAACAACAGATAAAACGTGTGTGTGTACAGCGCATACTATGCATTTTAAAAGTATGATAGGATAATATAAGCAAACAGCCCTGCAGCTGCCAGTTTTTTTCATTTTCTTTCAAAATTATGATGAATGCACCTGTGGTTACACCCCCCCCCCCCAAGCCCTGTAGTAATAATGGTACAGTCAAACACCAAATCTGTGATGCTAAATAGCAAGTGCAGTTGTTACCTAGATAAAAGATGATTGTGTAAAAGTATGTCTTAATTTGCTTCCATTTCCTTTTAGAAGCTGATTAAGACATCTTTTCCTGGCATTAATATTATTAGTCAAAATTAACTGTCTTCTTTTTTCTTCCCACCAGCGACATGTAATCAGGTATCCATAGGCAATTAAAAGCCATTTAATATCAAATCACAATTAAATTAATTTGTAAACAAATTACTTTAGACTTCAGGGTAATTCTCCTTCAGTCCAGTTTTGCTAAGACCAACAGCAACCCTGGAACAACAGTGTCCGTATAGATGGGGGAGGGTTTATATGTAGACTTCTGCACCTTCAATTTCAATAAGTGTCAAGGGGATGTATAGGTAATTCAATAAAGGATCTGGGCTGTAACATGGCCATAGATACAGACCTCTATCTTTAACATTTGGATTAAGTGGTTGATGAAGAGTGCTGCCTATCTCTAATGGTCTTACAGATTTATGATAGTGGGGGCTCTTATTTCTTTTTTTTTTTAATACTCATCTGTCATTATTACCTGAACCTTTTGAATTAGCCCTGATATGGATACCTATGCAGAATTATGGTCAGAAAAGTGCTAGTTTTTCAATCAAACAGCTAACACATTGAACACTTTTTTTTTTCCTTTCTATTTTCAGATGCAATTATCTTGGCCACTTACCTAGCAAGAAGTTTTATGTCACTACTTTTTCCCTTTTCTCCACAGCAGGTTGTTAAGCCCTAAGCTGTGGACTGCTCTGTTGTTTTTCTCAGGATGGAAATGATTGTCTCTTACAGCTTACAGACGCACAGCCAAGAACTAAACTTTAGTTTTTTCATACTTTTCAACAGATTTTTTTTTTTTTTTTGTGCACTACTCTGTAAATTGCCATTCGGAAGTGGCATCTCTGAATCATCACCCCTTTGATGTTATGTCTTGATTTTAGTGGCTTTTCATATTTCACTTTCCTCATCCTTCAGATGAGGAAAGTCAGAGACACTGGAAGTGACTGTACCGTATGCTGTGCTAAAAGTTCAGAGTGAAAAAGTAATGGAAATTTTGAGGCCCCTTGCCGACGGCTACCACAGATGTGACTCGCAGGTCAGTGACAGGAGAAATTGAGAAAGTGCTGTGACTGTTGTCCAGAAGTGCATTCACAAAAATTAAGTCGGAGAGGATCAAATGCCAGAATATTTTTAAAAGGAAGAACGACAAATGAAGACAGACAGAATGACGATGAAAAATTGAAAGGAAACTACTCTGAGGGAAAGTGGTCATCCTCAGATGTCAGAGTATTAAGCGTCAGGAACAAACATTTGTGCAGATAGCTTTGAAGCTATGAGATGCTCTCTGAACTTGGCTCTGTTTTGCAAAGATGACAGTGTAATGCNAAAAAAAAAAAAAAAAAAGTCTGATGAGCTGTCAAATTAGAGTGCTTCAGAGAACAGTAGATGAGGATGGTGTCAGCATACTAGAGGGAACTTTCAATTTTTCTCCATGTTTGGTCCAAATGTAAATATTTTGACCTTTAACTAAAACTTTCTCCTGTCAAACTAAAGCAGGGTTTCTTTCAGTCAAATGGTTTAGGATACCAACTGGGATCAGAGCTATGGTTCGCATAACTCTAAATTGAACAGACTGTCATTATGAGTTGAACAATATGCAAATTGTTGAACAGATTGTGATAGACGTTGCATGTTAAAAGGTCTTCATAGTCATAAAAGTGACACTGGAGGAAATTCCAGTGCTAACCACAGAATTCATCCTCTAAGGACAATGGCTATCTGATCAAAACTGAAAATGCTGTCAGCCACAGAGTGCTGGACTCACTAATGGACCAAGAGAACGCCACTGCTGAGCACTGTTGCCTTGCTGCAAGAAGATCCTGGGTTCGAATCCACCATCTGGTCAGGGCCCTTTCTGTGTGAAGTTTGCATGGTGTCTGCGTGGGTTCTCTGGCTTCCACAGACATGCACTTAGTGGGGTTGGCGATTCTAAATCACCCGTAAGTGTGAATGGTTGTCTGTTTCTCTGTGTTGGCCCTGCGACAGACTGGCGACCTGTCCAGGGTATAACCTGCCTCTTGCCCTATGGCAGCCGCCATAGACATCCCCTCCCCGGCAATCCTAGATTGGATAAATGAAAGAAAATGGATGGATGGTGTTACTTTCTCAGTTGCTAGGCTGTGCAATATATTATAAAGGGCTGCTATAGTGCTAAGAAAAATTAAAGGAACACTTGTTAATATAGTATAGCATCAAGTCAATTAAACTTCTGGGATATTGATCCAGTCAGTTAGGTAGCAGAGGAGGCTGTTAATCAGTTTCAGCTGCTCTGGTGTTAATGAAATTAACAACAGGTGCACTAGAGGGGTAACAATGAGACAACCCCAAAACAGAAATGGTTTTACAGGTGGAGGCCACTGACATTTTTTTTCCCCTCTCTCATACTTTACCACCTCAGGCAGGTATCGCCTCATACTGGTAGCATGAGGCGATACCTGGACTCTATAGAGGTTGCACAGGTAGTCCAGCCCCTCCAGGATGACACATCAATATTTGCCATTGCCAGAAGGTTTGCTGTGTCTCCCAGCACAGTCTCAAGAGCATGGAGGAGATTCCAGGAGACAGGCAGTTACTCTAGGACAGCTGGGCAGGACTGTAGAAGAACCTTACCTCATGGTCCTTGACCAATATCTGCTCCTTTGTCCAAAGAGGAAACAGGATGAGCACTGCCAGAGCCCTACAAAATGACCTCCAGAAGAATACTGGTGTGAATGTCTCTGATTAAATAATCAGAAACAGACTTCATGAGGGCCCAATGTCTTCTAGGGGACCCTGTGCTTGCTGCACCACAGAGTCCAGTTGGCATTTACTATAGAATACCAGAATTGGCAATTCCACCACTGGTGACCTGTGCTTTTCACAGATGAGATAAGGTTCACCCTGAGCAAATGTGTCAGACATAAAAGGGTCTGGAGATGCTATGGAGAATATTATGCTACCTGTACCATCATTCAGCATAACCAGTTTGGTGGTGGGCCAGTGATGGTCTGGGGAGGTATATCCATGGAGGGATACACAGACCTCTATAGGCTAGGCACCGGCACCCTGACTGCCATCAGGTATCGGGATGCAATCCTCTGAGCCACTGTCAGACCCTACACTGTTGCAGTGGGTCTTGGGTTCCTCCTGGTGCATGACAATGCCTGACCTCACGTGTTGAGAGTAAACAGGCAGTTGCTGGGGGATGAAGGAACTGATACGCCCACGCTCAACTAACCTAAATTCAATAAACACCTCTGGGACCTTATGTTGCAGTCCATCTGATGCTGCCAGGTTGCACCACAGACTGTCAAGGAGCTCAGTGATGCCCAGGTCCAGAGCTGGGAGGAGATCCCTCAGGACACCATCTGTCGTCTTATTAGGAGCATGTCCCAATGTTGTCAGGCATGCATACAAGCATGTGGGGGTCATACAAACTGCTGAGTACCATTTTGAGTTGCTGCAATGAAATTTCGTCAAAATGGGCTAGTCTGCTGCAGCACTGTTTCACTTCGATTTTAAGAATTTCTTTGAATTCAGCCCTCTCTAGGATGATAATTTTCATTCATATCAACCAATTTTGCATCCTTTCATTCCTAACACATTACCCAGTGTATATCAATATATTATATTCAGTATGTTTATTATTTTTTTGCCATTGAGATCTGATGTGTTTTCAAAATGTTCCCTTCATTTTTTTGTTATAGTGGCTCTTTCAGTTATATGTCAGACAGGGAAAATTATCAGTGTTTATCCTGTCCATATGCTGAAACCTGTGGTCACAAAGGTTTGTGATTTAGCCCACCTGTTCATATGATGCTAAAAAGAAGGCACCTTCCACCTTCCAAAGTGCAGAAATTATTAGATGCCTGAAGAAAGAAAAAAAAAAATTGCTTACTGCTGCAAACAACTGACGTCTGTCTCAGCTGAGCAAATGTGTGTGCACTCTCGTTTATTTAAGTGCATCAACTACCGTTCCATTGATTCCATTTTATACTTTTACTTATGTCACCTTGATTTGACTGTGATTTTGAGTCGTGGCAGCAAAGTTCCACAAAAGTGTCACAACAGATTAGCATATTTATGAGTGGATAAGTGTTTTCACTGCACTTTTGTGTTCAAACGGATAAGATGCCAGTGTAGTTGTATTTACTCATCTGCAATTCAACAGCTGCCTGACAAAAAAAAAAAATGTGGTAAAAGGGATTCCTTGCTATCAATTTAGTTTGCTTTGGTGTCAAAAATAGTATTATGGATAGATACCACTTGACAGGTCTTATGTCATGTGTACAGTGCTGTCAATTGAATGTCTAGGTGGACATGTCAAATTAGTTTTGAGCCACTTATCATGCCACTGTTTCTCAATTATACGGCTTCAGGCTCATAAATTTTGTTATGCATTGAGGACATTATTTTGAGGTTGCTGACAGACCTTTGACAGTTTCAAAATGATGTTTCACATCTTCCAGTGGTTCATTCGTTAAAAGCCTGGCTTTTGGCCAGATGTTGCTTCACTTGCCAGAGCAAGCATAGAAAGAGCTTGCCTTCTCTTTATGCGTGACATCCGCCACCTCTGACAGTACTGATGAAGTTACTTGACTGCCTTCACATCAGTGAGATTGAGCCTTAACAGATTTAAGTGCCGTGATTAGTATTCTGAAGGCATGCAATAGGCAGAGTAGCAGTAGGTCATGGCAATTTATTTATAAGGTCATTAATGCTAGTCAGTGATTAAAGATAAAGCCATCCTGATCAATAGAAGGATTAGCGCTGCGTCCTGAGAGTTCTGTGTCTTAACTTTCCTTTCTTTCCTCCGTTTCAACAAAAAGAAAGAAAGAAAGAAAAAAGGTATCGATCGGTTCTATGTATTATAGTACAGTATAAAACACAAAGTGAGATCAGTGAAGGTGATACACTAAAGAGCAGCTTCTGGGGCAGCTTTGGATCAGGAGGTAGAGTGGGACTTGTGCCAATCAGAAGGTCTATGGTTCGATCCACAGTTCCTCTAGTCTGCCTGTCAAAGTATTCCAGGGAAGATACTAAACTCTGAGTCGCCCCTAATGCAGTGTGAGTGTGTGAACATTACGTTAAAAACATTCAGGCATAGGGGAGAAAAAAAGACCTCTGAGTAACTGGGTGAATGAGGCTTGAAATAAGAAGGCACTTTAAGTGCTCAAATACAGTAGAAAAGCACTGTATGTAAGTACCAGTCCATTGTTGAGATTCATGGTTTACTCTTGTCTTCCCACCAGCAAAGATCAACTACCAGCCTGCCCTGCCCAGCCAGAGAGAATTCCTTACTCAGAACATGCCTGTGGGCCATATGATAAAATTCATTATTACCTACAAAACGGTGAGTGAAAAAGATCAAATCCAGAAGCATTTATATTAAAGGATAATCTTTTGTTCCGCTTGAAATCTGTGGTCAAATTTTATATATATTCTTCTTTCCAATTTATTTTGTAGTTATCACTTGTTCCTTCCCCAGTTGGACCAGTAGTGACATGTTTACTTCTCTTTAAACAGCTGGCTCTCTGAGTGACGTCCAGTAAATTATGTGGACTTTATAGATAAACTGTGGAGAGGGGGGAACCTGGCATTGTTAGGAGAGACGACATCATCCCACTTTGGATGAACCAGCTCTCATTTCTAGAAATCTGGCCAGATTTTTTAAACCCCCCCAAAACATACTATCCAGAGTTGAGACCAGGAAGCAGAGTTGCACTATTGTCATCTTAGGTTACAGTGAATTATGGGAAATGGACACCTGAATTTAAATACTCCAGACAAAAGTGTATAAAAATACCAAAACAAATTGCAGTTGTTGCAATATCTGAAAGCTGTAGAAAAGCAGTTTTTAAATATTTATTTGGTAAAGCAGCAGCCTTCATCAGACAGCGAATGACTAAATTGACACAAATTTATACATATCAACAATCTACATAAAGAGCTTCTAGCACATGAAATTTGATTTGTTTAATCTAATCCATTTTGCACTTCCACTTCAGCACCACAATTAATTAACAAAATGCTTCTGTGCCTTGTTAAGTAACCAAATTTGTCAGCTGTACAGAACATAAAATCATTTGTGCTCATGAAAACATTCATTAGATCAGTGTCTTGGCAAGATGCACTAAGATTTTAACACATGGAAATATTGCTCACTGATAGACAATATGGTTTCATTTGCACTCTGCTCCTATTCCTGTGCATCTGCGGAAAGTCAACAGTCTTATTGATGATTGGATAGGTTACATTTATCAGTTATACAGTAGTCATGAGTTATAGCCCAGGAGGCATGGGTCATATGACTGAAATATGCATCTCCTAAAAGGTTAACTATAATAGGTGTAAAGCACATACACTTCCTGACAGACTTAAGGAAATTCAGATTATACATGAATGTAAGGGAAACCAAACCTCAAGTGAAAACCCAGAGAAAAAGTTCAGCCTTTGTAGCTCTTGAAAAGAAGACCATTATCTCTTGGCGTACAATATTACCACGGCTGGTGTGTCAACACACAGACACCAAAGGCCGACGTGTACCTAATTTAGAGATGCCAGCTGCATCTGACTATTCAAGTATAAAAATACAAAAAAAAAGTGCATTCCTGTAGTGTAGGTGTGGAGCCATCCTGAAAGTGTGCACCCATTTGCTTCAGATGTTTTACCACTGCTGTTGTGTGGTCTTACAGGTAAATGTACAATTAGTTTCATACTGCACTAATGTCAATGTGGAAAGTCTCCTTAAGTCACAAAACTGTCATTTCCCTACAAAATAACTCTCTTGCTAACTTTAATGGGCTTTTTTTTTAAACCCATGAAGGTAGTATCCCCATTTCATTTCTGCATTTCATTTTAGCAAATTTCTGTTTAAATCTGGCTTGTTTCATTTATTTATTTATATTTTTTGGAGTAGTAATTAAACATTTTTTGCAGTAATATGGGGAATGGGAAAAAAAAGACTAGGCAACTCAATTTCCTCTCATCTGTGCTGCAGAAAATCACAGCTACTGTGCACTGTTGAAATCATATCTGATTGGTATTCAGACAGTCTTTTTCAACATATACCTTACAGACCTCAGCCCTTGTCATTAATTTTAAATGTCAGTATACTGACATAGGTGAGGATGCACACTGATCAAAAGCAACATTGTAAAGTAAAAAAAAAAAACAACAAAAAAAAACTTGTTACTAAGCAAATCCACTGATTTGCAGTCTTCTCACCTAGGCCAAGGTTCCTTGAGCTGTATTTTCAGGACCTGAGAAAAGCTGTTCATGCTCGAAAACACACAAATGTCATTGAGTGGTAGCAGTTCTGCATGAAAGAATGTGCCAAATACTTCAAAAGCATGGTGAGAGGCTGATCCATTTATGCAGAGAACACCTTGAAATTACAATACATTACATTTTTTTTTATTTACCATCACATATTTTAAAAATAAACCCCCCCAAAATGAAATTTTCCATTCACCCAGAGCTTCTTGAATGATCTTGACTGCTAAATACTGAAACACACATGGTACCTCAAGCAAGTTAGCACCAGCAATCCCCACTGATGGGGAAGGAAGAATAAGTTTAAAGATGGGCACCATCCTCTTATTCCCTAACTCCCTACTGGAGACATTTCAGGGGAGAGTGATTCAAAAAACCAACCTTGTGCTAAAACCCATGACCAGAGGAAATCACAGAGACACTTTGATAACAGATGGCAGCAGACTTCTCTATAGGAAAACACTTAGCTGATCAAGCAGTTCACTGGAATGCTCTTGCCACATTGCATGTGCAAACCCAAGGATTTAGCATTTTCAGCAAAAATAGATGAGGTACATTCTTACCTCAGATTATCATGGAGTACAGTCTTTAAAGCACTAGCATGTCCCATTCAGGATCTGAATCCTGGAGGCAGGATTCCAGTGCAATCCTTTCAGGTTTGGAGGCAGCCTCAGGCTGGACATTACATTTGTGTCTTCACTTAATTGGGATAAAATTGGCATGTTATTTGCTAAAGCAATGCTTATAGCTTTAAATGATAGTGTATCATGAATCATAGTCACATTATATGGAACCTAAGGTCTGGATGCACTGTACAGGAATGAAGCCTGAAATAGCCTGTTTTTTGTGTACATTGTGTATCAGCATCCAATCTCAGATGTGAATTACTGTGACTGAGAATTTATGTGTCAGGAATGACAATCTCAGTAGTGAATAACTAATCAAGATCACAAAGGGCAACTATAATTGAGCTGAAATCTTCAGTAATCATGCATTCGATTTATTTTGTAGACCAAAAATCAAGCAATGAGAATAATTAGAAGGGAGAGTAAAAACTTAAAGCAACATCAAGAAATAGGCTTTCCTAATCACAATTACCATGATCCAATCACCGCGATCTCAGTATTAGAGCGATACAGCATAAAAAGGATAACTCAACATACATTTAAATTCACCTGAATAGAAATGTGACAGTGCATGTTTATACAAATGTAAATGCAGAGGTTTATACAAATGTAAATGCAAAGACATAGTTGCATTAGTAATACAAAGTTAGGTGTCATTTGAAACAGGTTCAAAACAGTCTCTACTGCCCGAAAGCCTTTGCTGCGGGTACATTAAAGTTACTTATTATTACATGAGGCTGTCAGAAGGCAACACATAGTGTGTGTGTGATAGAGCCAAATGATTATAATTTTATGAAGCATTTGTTTTACATTTGTATATCTCATGCTATTTTACTACCACAGAAGGGTGACCACACAGATGAAATGCGTAATAAACTACACTGCAATATATAAAAACAAAATTATACTTACAAATTATACTTACAATTATACTCACAATTTGCATTTATTATAGTGTATTATACTTTATGATAATACTAATATTTTATTGCTGTTTAGTAAAACAAAGCCATAATTGACTGTCTATGTTTAATGAAGCATACATATCAAATAACAAAAAAAAAAAAACCCCACCAAAAACACTATTACTATTTTTTTGTAAGATAAAATCAAATTAATGAGAAATTAATGGAATCAATAATAATTTAGTGATATTCATGAAATAACTACATGGATGTACTGCACACAGGCCCATATTCTCCAACCAGTCCTGTGTTCCAGTGATGTATTGTATTACCTTATGTAAAGCTGTCATGTTAAAAGGCAGACTGATAATTAGAAAAACCCTTTTGCCAGTATTGTTACCACAGCTGAAAGTTGTTGTGCTAAAAAAACAAAAAAAAGAGCATTGGCTTTTGTTCACTAGTGTAGTTGCATGTCTGGAGCTTCAGCTTAAGTACAGTCTCAAAAGGCATACAGATGCAAAGAAAAAAAAGCCACTCCTGAAACTGGCCAAAAAAATTCAGATGGGGAAAAGGACACAAAAGCTGGACAGAGGAAAACTGAAAAATATGCTACAGACAAACTGTCTGTGTTTGAGCTGTCTGAACCAAAAAGAAAAATAGCTGTGAGATGTAGAACAAATAAAAAAATGCTGAAAGAGTTGCTCAGGCCCATCTGTTATTGTTTAGGGTCATAATAGCCAAAAGCACAGTTCAAAAGCTATGTGAAAACTTTCAGAGGGGAAGTTGGTCAGTCAACGGGTATTTTGTCAATAACGGAATGGCAGCGCAGGACCTCAAACTTATTATTGAGCTGTTGTGCAAACAGCTCGTCCATATGGCAAAAAGGAAGCGCTCAATAAACCATCCCAACTTCATGAAGGGTATTCTCTCTGTTTAAACATTCGGCATTTTATTCAAAGAGGTGAGTGAAGAAGAAATGCTCAGTGAATCATGGGAAGCCCCTAGCAGCCTAGGCCTATTGCAGCATAACAAAGGGGGAATTCAGGGTCAGCTGATCCAGCCCTAACTTTAAGCTTGATCAGAAAGGAAATTTTTAAGCCTATTCTTAAAAATAAAGAGGGTGTCTGTCTCCCAAATCCAAACTGGGAGCTCATTCCACAGAAGACCCTAGGAACCACAAGTAAGTCGTCACTCTGTGAGGGAAGTGTTCTACAATGAAGAGAAGCCAATACGGGAGAAATATGCTCCATCTTTCTGGTCCCTGTCAGTGTACTCTCACTGTGGCATAATAATAATTACAATAGTCCAGCCTAGAAGTAATAAATGCATGAACTAGTTTTTCAGAATCACTGTGAGACAGGATGCTTCTAATTTTAGGGATACTGCAAAAATTCAAGAAAGCAGTCCTACATATTTGTTTAATATGTGCATTGACGGACATATCCTGGTCAAATGACGCCAAGATTCTTCAAAGTGTTACTGTAGGTCAAGGTAATGCCATCCAGAGTAAGTATCTGGTTAGACACCATGCTTCAAAGCAAGAAATTAGAGGTCATCCAGGTCTTTATGTTTTTAAGACATTCTTACACTTTAAGAAATCAGTGTCTGTCATCTGGCTTCATGGATAGATAAAGTTGGGTATCATCCGCATAGCAATGAAAATGTGTGCTATGCATTCTAATATCACTGCCTAAGGGAAGCCTGCATAATGTAAATAGTACTGGTCCTAGCATGGAATCCTGTGGACATCTATAATCAACCTTAGTGTGTGACGATGATCCCCATTTAATGAACAAATTGAATTTTATTAGATGGATGTGATTGCAACCACTGCAGTGCAGTACCTTTAATATCTATGGCATGCTCTAATCTCTGTAATAAAATATTATGGTCAACGGTATTGAATGCTGCACTGAGGTCCAGCAGGACAAGCACAGAGATGAGTCCACTGTTACAGGCCATAAGATCATTTGTAACCTTCACTAATGCTGTTTCTGTACTGTGATGAATTCTAAATCCTGACTGAAAATCTTCAGATAAACATCTGCAGATGATCAGTTAGCTGTTTTAAAACTACTCTCAAGAATTTTTGCTATAAAAGGAAAGTTGGAGAATGAATGGTCTATAATTAGCTAAGACAGCTGGATTTAATTGCTGCAACCTTTAAAGGCCTGTAGTACAGCATTAATAGAGATAGACTGATCATGTTAAAGACTGAAGCATTAATTAATGGTAGGACTTCCTTGAGCAGTCTTGTAGGAATGGGGTCTAATAGACACATTGATGGTTTGGAGGAACTAATTATTGAAATGAACTGAGAAAGATCAATCAGAGAGAAAAAATTAAAACAAATAGCAGTATTGAAAGTAGCTGTTTGTAATGATATGTGTGTCAGATGGTAATGTTTTTTTCTCTAATGCTGATGGTTAAGGGCATTAGAGAATGGTTAGAAATGTATTTGTGAAGAAATTTATACTAAAGATTACATGAATACTCAAACCTAACTATGCCCTTAACAGTAAGATGAACTGAGATATGACCACTGCTTGAGAGAGATGCCAGGCACCCATGCTGTATTTCTGCAACTGAAGAAGAAAAAAAAAACATCTGAAAAAACCCAACAA
Source organism: Australoheros facetus (assembly GCA_030220045.1). Classification (NCBI taxonomy): domain Eukaryota; kingdom Metazoa; phylum Chordata; class Actinopteri; order Cichliformes; family Cichlidae; genus Australoheros; species Australoheros facetus. The sequence goes on from JASGAU010406109.1 coordinate 71,283, forward strand.
ATACCTGGATATTTGTATGAAGCCAGAATGTTTATTGCCTTATTTTATTTCATTTATTATCTCAATGTCTAGGGGGCTGAAAAGACCAGCTCATTCTCATGCACAGGTCATCAAATGTAAAATCGTGCATAGGGTACCATTCACACAACCCTCAAGATTTTATGTCAAGGCGACATTGCCGACTTAATTAGAATGTGTTTTTC
>JASGAU010406109.1:71569-86613 GCA_030220045.1 Australoheros facetus
ACTCTATGGACAAAGACATTAATTGCGTGCAATACATAAAAGCATCCAATGCAAACTATAAATGTGATGGGATCACAAGTCTTTGAATTGTGGGACAGTAAAGTTTGAATTCATAGAGATAGTGGGGTCTGGATTCAATTTATGATGACTGGCCACAAATGGAATGAAGCACAATAACGAACAAGAGCATTTTCATTCAACAAAATATTATGAAAAAAAACCCAAAATGTTATGATGGTTGATGTGGGTTTTATTTTATTTTTTTCTCCTTAATCTCGTATTTCACATTTAGATGCGAGAAAGGGTCCAATATCTCACTGACATCTGAGTAACTCAAAGTTGCCATGGTTACACAGAAGACGTTAATGTTGATTTAGCTGCAAATCTTGAAGACGTGGCATCAGAATTTTATTGAAAAATATGTTTGTTGTTTATGTTTTTGTTTTTTCTCTCTGCAGGCTTTTTGGAAGGAGAAGGGCTTCTCTGGGGAAATCGTTGCAGGATCCTCCAGTGGGTGTCCATTCTGTATAACCTTTGATGCCACCAGCCCAAGTGGTAATGCTGCTCTGGTTGGATTCATCGCCGGCCAGCATGCTTCTCATTGGAGTTCAGAGGAGGTAATGGAAAAAGGCTGCAAAGAGGCTTTTACAAATATATAAGTAATTTTCTGTGTGCATATAATTTAAACATGACAGTGTTTGTTGAATTAATTTGTTGTTAATCTGAAATGTATCATGATCTCCCTTTATAATACATACAAATGACAAATGAGAAAAGTCATGCATACTCTTTCACCGTCAGGATGATTTGCATTTCAATTGCTTGTTGATATATAAAATGAGATGTTCCACTACCATGGTTATATTTAGGGTTAAGTCTTGTTTGCATTACGTGTGGAGAAAAAGCCACATCCAGTATAGGATGCACTGATGATGCTGTTCAGTGACAGCACTGTTACAACTGCACATCACCTGAGCTCAGAGAAAGCACCGCATTTAAAATGAGAATTATAGGGTATTGACGTTAGCTTTCAGTAATTCTAGCTTCAGTGAATAACAGGTGTAATGTTTTTCTCCTGTGTGATAGTAAGAAAAGCTCAAGAGCATCCTTTTCTTAGTGCTACTAAAAACGGACACTGGGTACTTTTTGCTTGTGAAGTATTTAGAAAAAAAAAGAGAAAATAGAAAATTGCCCAACTGAAATTTAAGCCACACAATTGTTAATGTTTTTGGCTTGGCCAACAAACAGGTTATTGATTAACAAATAGCATTAAAATTATAGACTTGATGCTTTAAATTCCTTTGAATTCTTTTCAACTATAGCTTTGGGATTGGATAAATGCAGGAATTATATCCCTTTAAGCCTGTGTTGTAAATGTGTGCAGGTATGGTCAACATTCTTAGCAACACAAAGCTCTTAAGTAGTCGTCACCCTGCTGGTTTATGCTGTGTAGGCTGCTAAATAATTTAAATTGACATCCTCAACATAAAATAAAAAATGGTGGTATATGTGAGCAGAGTTGACATCAAGCATGCAATTACACACAGTATATGCTGTGTTTTCTTATTTGGACTTGGCTGGCTTTCCATTGTTGGAGTTTTATTTTTGCTTTGACATTCTATTGGGTGCCTTTTTGTTTGTCTGTTTTTTTTTGTATCATGCCAAGACTTCCACTGAAGAAATTCAGGGAAATGAGGATTGCACAAAAATGGTTGGAACTGCACCATTTATTAAAGCAAACTGCATGACTCCAAGAGTAACGTCATGCTTCATTTCTCCTAGTTAAACCAAAGTCTTTCAATAAATATGAATTAACTACAATTTTCCTGAATTGCAAATAATATTGCTCAGCTCACGTTTTACTCGAGTTATTTGACAATCGGTATAGGTGTCAGCATTTATAATGGCCGATAAATGAAAAAAAAGAAAGAAAAAAAAAAAACTAAAGAAGGGATGAAAGAAACACCCTTCAACCATATTATTAAGTGTTGTAGTTTGTTGACCTTGGCAACATGTGAATGCCACAAACACAACAGTGAGCTGATCCAAGCAGAGTCAGACAGAGCATAAACAAGTAATCCATGACCTGTTGTGACAGTAAAGTATTTTTAAACTGCATTGTCAGATTATCTTATTAGGGACTCATAAATAACTATACATAAAAAAAAGTTACAGAAATCTGTGTATGTTTCATGTGCCTGAAAATAAAAAAAACTGGCTGATAAAGTTTTAAGTTAAATATTGTATCACTTTTAAATGTTTCATATCGGTCGGGCTCTTGATGGTGAGATCTGGAGTTTGAGAATTAAATTAAGTTCTTGTAGTCATCTTTACTTATTTAATAATTTGTAGTTTGAACTTAGAACACTAACGTCGGATGATTTTGGGAAAGTGAACCCACATCTCCAGGATGGCTGTGAGCATCAGAGATTCAGATTTATTACTTGTAGTTCCATAGCTAGGATTACTTTCTTACTGGGACAGATTTTCCAGTTCACTTTCAGTCACACTCAAAAACACGAGTGTTTGGTGAGGATTCTCCTTGCCACAAACCTCTAACACAGGCAAAGTTGAAATGATTTTAAAACATCTTTAGTTCCCAGGCCTCAGCTGCTCTGTGTGCTAACACAACCCCAAGATTGAGATGCACAAATTGCCTACTTCTTGTGTCCAACTTGTACTGGCTTCTACACTACACATTCATATTTCAGCATGTTGTTATGGACTTGGGTTAGAGAAAGTGCCAAATTACAACAGGCATTTCTTTCTATTTTCTGTTTGCAGGTTGGAGAAAGGAAAAAAGCTGTGCTTTCCAGTCTGGTCAACTATCTAGGACCTGAGGCTGCATCTTTCATCCACTATGAAGAGAAAGTAAGTACTCCAGTGGTAAATGTCTGGTGTAATAAAACAATATTTTTAGTTTAAGGTGGTTCTGTAGTGCAAAAATGTTTTCCCTCACTTTCTTTTTTTGTTTGTTTGTTTCTTTCTGGTTTGGATTCTGAAGATAGAAGTTTTGTGTAACACATTTTTTAAAATGACATATTAGGCAAAAATAATAAAAGAAAAGTTATTTTGGACTTCACTGGGTTTTCACAATGAGTCTAGAGTCCTTTCCATAAAGTGTATCTCTAAAAGCCCTAAAATCTGCATCCCTCTCTGGTGTGGAAAGTAGACAAGTCCTGTGAACAGACCTTATCCTTTCAAATTCAGAATAAGAAGCTGCTGCAGTCTGCCATTCTTATTTCCTTGATAGCACTGCTTCTGATTACTCTGCTTTTAAAACATCTCAGATACAAGCACAGTGTGGTCTGCTCTAGTGTTGCAGACCACAGAGGAAACACAGAACCTGCACTCCCAGCATCTTAGTTAACAAAAAAAAAAAAAAAAAAAATCACCACTACATCCGGTTGGTTTGCCATCACAAGGATGCTATCGTGCACCCTCCTGTTATGTGCTTGATTGTCTCAGGGGCATCTCTGCACAGCCTGCACCTGGGGCCTTGCCTGGTGTGGTAGACCCCAGCCACTATCGATCTTGTGCTTAGAGCTTGTTCATGTGCTGCCATGATTAGTGTGTATATTATATGACAGTTCACTGTCAAACAGAGCCACAATGAAAAACAGATTTATCAGTGATATGACTGTTACAAACCAAATAGTCCAAAATTAACTGCATCATCAACTGTCAAAATAAAAAGGATGGAAGCCAGGATGGGATCAAAAAGTATATTGGTGAATTTCAATACGGCTTATAGACAGTAGGGTATTTATTGACTTGTGACGGTCTCTAGGGATACACTATAACAAAAGGCGTTTTTGAAAGTTCAGTGCCAGTCTTTAATTTTAGCTGGCGGCTTTAAAAACATGTTCATGTCAAAACAAACAGAAAATGAATAAATATGTCACTGGAAGATAAGTGTGCTGGAGGTAGGCCGAGCTTTCAAAGAGAGCACAATTACGCATTTTGCACACGAGGTACCACAACTACTACAATACTGGGCAAAACCACTGTACAGTATGTTGTGTTATATTTTCACTACAAGGTACACCTTTATGTGCCCAACTGGTCCTAATAATGTGTCAAACACAAAGAAAACAGCTTAGCTCTATTATATGATGCAGATCATGCATTTATAGTCTGTAAAAGAATACATTAGAGCGGCAGATAAATTATTTAAAACAATGGGTTTTAAATATGCTTTTAACATCCATGCAATTTTTGTCTACTTATATATCTGTGTTTTCTATTTGAGTTAAAGTTTTCATTTAATAATTATGCATTTCTCTTTTAAGGGAAAAGCTAGTGTTAACTCATACTGATGAGTTAACAGTACTGTGAATTATTAAATAGTCAGTCAATCAAGTCATGTGATTTAGGTGTTTGGCTGGCAGATGGGATCAATTTATTGCAGACTGACCTGTTGTTCCGGCTCACTTAACCGCCAGCATGTGCAGCTGCAGCTACAGCTGTGGCTGTGATGCACACTTCATGGTACTCTTAATACTGTTTCACGTGAACAAGTAACAAAGCAGTGAGAGCTAACTAACTTAGATGCTAGCAGTATGGCACAAAAAGCTAACAACATGAACATGAAAGAAGTAGACCAGGAGTACATGAAGGTGTGGAAACGGGCACGACTAGAGGCTGCAGTTAATGATACAACATCTGAGTTTTTCTCTAAATTGGAGGGAATTATTGCACCCACAGCAGAGATGAGCATAGGGGATTGGAAGGAGAAGGATTGCAGGTCCAGCTGCAATTACCTATCTCTGAAGATGATGTTGCTTTCTGCAAAAAGTATGTGTGCTGCAGATGAAGAACAAAACCTTGAAAGCTATACTCCTAGATTTAGAGCTATCTCCACACTTGAACCTTGCATGTTCTTCCTTGTGCATACGTGGGTTTCCTCCCACTCTGGCTTGTTCCCACTGTCAATGTTTAGTTAATTGGTGATTCTAAACTGGCCATGGATGTGAGACAGACTAAATAACTGTATGAATGTGGCGCTAAAATTTGACTTGTAGTCTACAGTACTCCGAGTGACAAAAATAGAAGAGAACTATTTAAATGCAAGTACATTACATGAAAACCTGAGGCTGGTGGGTCTAGGGAGGGGGCTAAAATACCCCCAGACCCATGCTCTGTTTTTGGACATATGGACACTGGAGGTGCTCAATTTTGTCAGGCCAAGAAATACTAATGACCCACTGAAAATATGAATAGTGACGTTTTTCAACCACAAGCGACAAGTTGATGGTAATCTATGCTGCCTAGGCATTTCTACATCTACATAAAATCTCAGAAACCCGCAAGCAACCTAAGCACTATGATTCACTTCACCAGCAGCTGTGGAGTCTGGCAAGACATGGAGGGATTGCACTGGCAAGATCTTAAATTCACCAGATTATCCACAGAATTTTGTTGAGAACATAGCTTTATTGTCATTATACATTACATATAATGCAGTGCTTCTCCCTTTGGGGAAAATATAATATAAAAGAATAGAGAGAATAGAATGAAACATCTATTTAAATTATAATTACAATGCTAAGGATAAATACACACACACACACACGTGCACACACACAGTGTGTCCAGAGGTCCAGCAGTTTTTTTAATGAGAACGTCCGGGGTGGCTGTATTGAAAGCTGAGCTAAAGTCTATGAACAGCAGTCTGGCATAGGTCCCAGGCTCAGTGTTGAGTGGATGGCGAGGGTGATGGTGTATTTGGTGGAGCAGTTAGCCCTGTAGGCAATCTGATGGGGCTCAGATGCTGAAGGGAGGCAGTTTTGGATCTGGCTAGCCTCTCAAAGCACTTCATCACCAGTGACGTGAGCGCGATGGGTCTGAAGTCGTTCAGACTGCTGTTTGTGGCTGTTTTGGGGATGCAGCTTTCCTTGCATTAACTGACCTGAGTACATGCCTCACCTGGTGCTGGTGAAGGGTCATTGAGGTGCTGCTGTAGGTTGGGGGATGGGTCAATGGCCTATCAGTCTCAAACCTTGAGAAAACATTTTTTAGTTCCTCAGCCAGTAAAACATTGTCTTTAACAGTCGGGATGTTGCTGCCCCTGTATTTATTGATGTGGTTTATTCCCTGCCATACCTGCCTTGGATTGTTATTGGTGAGATGGGCCTCAATCATCTGATTGTACAATTCCTTGGCTGCTTTGATGCCCCTTTTCAGGTTTGACCTGGCAAAACTGTACTGTGCTTTTTCTCCTGTTCTGAAAGCGGTATTGTAGTCTTTAATCAGGAATTGCACTTTACTGTTCATCCTGGGCTTCTGGTTAGGGAACACCCAAATTTGTTTTTGTTACATTCTCAGCACAGTCTGTGTGTACTCTTCCAAGTCTGGATTTTCAAACGTACTCCACTCTGTGTTCACGAAGCAGTCCTGTAGTTGGGAGAGGGCATTTTCAGGCCAAGTGTTGATAGTTTTTGTGATGGAACTGAATTTCATTTTGAGCGGGTTGTAAGCTGGTATGAGGTGCAGAGAAAGATGATCTGCTGTCCAACATGAGGCTGTGGCACTGATCTGTAAGCATGTGTGATGTTGCAGTACACATGATCCAGTGTGTTATTTTCTCTGGTGGCACATTTCATATATTGTGTGAATTTGGGGAGAACAGACTTTAAGCAGGCCTGGTTGAAGTCTCCAGCAATTATGTGCACCCTGTCAGGATGAGCCTTCTGTTGTCTGGTTATCAGGCTATATACAGTAGGTGGGTGAGGGCTTGGCTAACATTGGTGTCAGGAGAGATGTAAACAACCATAATGATTACTGCTGAAAGCTCTCTAGGGAGGAAAAAGGATGGCAAGTAACCGTCAGAGGATCCAGCTATGGTGAGCAGTAGCTGTCTATGGTTCTGTATGCACCAGTTGTTTTTGTATGTACAGAGCCCTCCTTTGCGCATACTGGAGTTTTTGATGCGTTCCTGCCGATGGATGGTGTGGCCTGCTAGCTGCATGACTGTGTCTGGGTTTGTGGAATGAAGCAAGGTTTCAGTTCTAGTTTTCACACAGCAATCTCAGAAAGTTGCCCTATACTAATCTTAGCTCCAGTTGGACCATTTTGTTTGGTGTGGATTTGATGTTAGCCAGAAAGAGACTCGGTAGTGGAGGTCTATGTGGTCTTTTCTTAGCTGGGGTAGCAGGCCCACTCAGCAGTTCCACTTTTGTTTTCTCTCCCTCCTTTATTTAATAGAAATAAAAAAGGATATTGTATTCATAAATATACATAGAGTACTGCGGAATTACGTCTTCCGACAAGTGATGCATTCTCATAAACTTATAATCAATCTATTAAAAATACATAGGAGCAGCCACAGGTTTGTGGAAGCCATCATGTTTCCCCACTATTTTTTAATACAGTGACCGGGAATGACATCTCCCTTCCGACTAATCACATTTTACATACAGTATGTGGCTAAACCGGCCATATATGCAGTAAGAAAAAAGCGGTGGAGAAGAGGAACTTGTAGGTGTTCTTATGCCTTGCTGTTGCATTAAAGTTCATGTTTGCACCTTCAGACTCAAGATAGGAAGGATCATACCTACAAAAGTATTGACTCACCCATCCAAATCAGGTGCTCCAATTACTTCCATTGCCACAGGCATATAAAATCAAACACCTAGGCATGCAGAGTGCTTCTACAAACATTTGTGAAAAGAATGGGTCACTCTCAGGAGCTCAGTGAATTCCAGTGTAGTACAGTGAAAGGATGCCACCTGTGCAACATGTCCAGTCATGAAATTTCATCACTACTAAACATTCCACAGTCAACTGTCAACTATGGCATTATAAGAAAGTGGAAGCAATTAGGAACGATAGCAACTCAGCCATGAAGTGGTAGGCCAGATAAAAATCAGAGCAGATGCCGAGGTGCAAATTAAGCAGAGGTCATCGACTTTCTACGTCACTACAGACCTCCAAACTTTATTTGGCCTACAGATGAAGAACAGTGCGTAGAGAGCTTCATAGAATGGGTTTTTATGGCCTAGCGGCTATGTCCAAGCTGTACATTACCAAGCGCAATGCAAAGCATCGGGTGCAGTGGTGTAAAGCATGCCGCCACTGGACTAGAGCAGCGGAGATGTGTTCTCTGGAGTGACAAATGACATTTCTCCACCTGGCAATCTGATGGACAAGTCTGGGTTTGGCGGTTGCCAGTAAAATGGTACTTGTTTGACTGCATTGTGCCAAGTGGAGGGGNGGTGTGGGGTTGATTTTCAGAAGTTGGGCCTAGTGCCTTAGTTCCAGTGATAGTAACTGAGGAGTTGGCAAAACAACAATAACAGCTGGTTATAACATTATGCCAGCTAATGTCAGGCTTAAGTGTCCTAAAAATTTCTCTTTGACAAACCGCTTGGTTACATTCTCATTGTATGACAGTTTATTCACTAAGCCTCAGAGTCCAACAATGTTACATCCACTTCAAAGACAGCCTTACTAACACCAACTAACAGTAGCTAACAGCAGCAAAAACAGCAGCACTTACCAACAGAAAAGTTCAGCAAGTCCTCAGCGACTCACCTCAGTATCACTGTCATCGGGCAAAAGTGAGCTTCACTGGCTCATATTATTCAAATATGTTGAAATATAGTGTGTACAAAAGGTAAAGGAAGAGCAGATGCTACATTTAAAATTTAGGCCTCACTGGGACTTTAAAAGCTTCAAATTCAGTATCAAAAACATACATGTATTTTGATTTTGGTGTTTTGTTCCTTTATTTTTTAATGTTCTTTTTTCTTTGTTAAAAAAAAAAAGGAAAAGAAAAAGGTTTGAAAAAAAAAAATCAGCCAAGAAATAGAAGAATTAATCCTGATAACAGCAAAACCTGCTGAAGAACTGCATCTTTAAGTTTTCTCACTACAATGCTTAATATAATGGTAATAAGGGCTTTATGTATGTGGGCAGCTCGCAAACAGAAACTAGTAACAGCCTATTTTGCATACTGTGCATGAATGACTGGGAGCAGTAGTCCATTGCATCTTATGCATCCTCATAAACTGTTAAATATACTATGACTGCTATGTGTCATTGATGATCATTTTGCTGAAATCAAGCCATTCTTTTCTATGTTGTGTATAATAATACTGAGCAATATAATTAAACCAGTTTCTCATGCAGGATTGGGCCAAGGAGGACTATAGCGGTGGCTGTCCTGTTAATGTCATGGCACCAGGTCTGCTAACATATTACCACCCTAGCCTGAGGAAGCCCTTTGGCAGGTAAACACCCAACTGATGACAAATCCACCACTAAAAGTCACAATTTGTATTCTCCCTTACATTAAAAGAAGTTACCTTCCCTCTGTATTTTCATCCACGCATGCACACAAAGGATGTAGTACAAAAAGCTAGAGAAAAGATTAATAGAAATGTTTTCCACAGCTAAACGTAGAGTTATAGAGTTCACAGTTGTAAATGTTATCACAGTAGAGAAGGTGACAGCATGAGAGATACTGTGTATTTGCTGAATGTTTATATTATTTTTATACCATGAAACAAAGTCTGTATTCTCTCTGCCAACTAGATATTACTCACTAGCACCCAGCGCGTACAGATCATTGACATCAGTCGTGGGAGTGATTATACCTCCAATGATACATAGTAGTCCAGTTCTAAAGAAATGGCAAGAGGTCATCGGGAGGGGTATTCTCATGGGGAAATGTCCTATAATCCATTTCTAATGGCCTGTTGCACAAAGCTGAAACATGACAGAGAGATGGGGAGGGGGAGGGGATCCAGGTAATACATTTCCATAATGACATCAAGTCCGTGGGGAGTAGAGGAAGCTCATTACATAAGGTGCCTCAAACAGTGGAAAGGAGATGGTAGCTCTCATCCACATTCCTACCCCATATAGAAAATGGATTCTCAAGGGCACAGTATGACCTTGACACGAATCCGGCACATGTAATGAAGACAAGCCTGGCTGACAAAAATGCTGCTGGTGCTCCCAAGGTAATGTATTTATGAGCGCAACAAATTTAGCTAGTGCCGTGTAGATTGTGGGATTTGACGTAGTCTGGGTCTTTTTACTGACAACAATGTGTTTTCCACACTTGGACTAATTATGCTAGGTGGATAATATACTTGAGTGGACAGCATGTTTACAGACAGTGTAGAGAAGAGGGTATGTGAGAAATGAGAAAAGTAGAGAAATATGAGTAAACTGACCTCAGTAGTTTTTACACTAAAGTTGAAGTTTAGTGGAGATTAGTTCTGTGGTTCAGAGAATACCATTTGATGATATTATTCATATTATTCCTGGAGCTTACATCTTAGCATCTGATATGTGGACATTATACAGTAGTCAACCAACCAACACGGCTATACCTCTCCATCAGATCTCTGTTTAAGTCTGCATCCATCCAGCTGTTTCAGGACTATTCTGTGAGTCCTACACAATTCTGTCTTTTTAGCAACAGCAACCTAATCCTGTAATGCCAGTATGATTCCTCAGGGAGTCCCAATTGTAATCAAAGAGAGAGCGTAACAATATGTAGAGATATTGTTACAGAGGCTTTTGCCTAATATGCGGATCAATCCTTGATGTTTATACTGATAATATCAAAAGCCTAACTGCAGACTAACTTAAAAAAAAAAAAAAAAAAAAAATTCTAGGAAAAAAAACACGATCTTCACAAACACCTAACTTTGTCAGTAAAATACCTAAGCAAATCTACTTGGTAAAATCAAGCACTAGCCATAAAACTGAAAAAGTGTCTTTGGGCAAGACTGGACCCCAAGTTGCTCTCAATGCAACTGTCGGAGTATGAATCTGTGTGAACGTTAGATAGAAAGCACTCATAGCTGTGGAAAGAAGTGCTTGTATGAATGTGTGAATGTGTGTATGAAGCATGTTGTATAAAGCACTTTGAGGGCTCAAAGTAGAGCAGAAAAGTACTATATGAACCAGTCTACAGTATTTAACATTTAAACTCGCTTTACAGTACGTTGGCTGAAGCCAGGTTTCCATAGGTAAACTTTCAGGGACTCTGTCCTCTGTCCTACACCATATTCACTATGCTTCTTTTATGCATTTACATGATTTATATTTTAATTGCCAAAAAAGTTAATTTAAAAAAATCTATTATTATTTCTCAATCTGGATTTTTCCGTAATCAAGCAGCACTGATATCTGGCTAGGAAAGAGAGAGTATGGGTATTTTGCACAGTGGAAGCACTGAAAATACGCAAAATACCCATACTCTCAAAATCAGGAAAAAAAAAAAAAATCATGCTGATTAAATAGCACTTCTGAGTTTGTTTATATGGTTTCTAATGACAAAGAAAGGCTGCACTGCATGTTTAGTTCCCACTGTTTCAATTAGACAGTTATGGAGACAGATATGCACACCCTTTATGTTGGCCAGTGAATTCTTCACATGCTAAACCAAACTATATGTCAAACTGTCACAAGCTTAAGTGTAATAGCACTTATTTCCATATATTAACATTTCTTTATATTTTAGAAAATGCTTTTTTTTTTTAATGCTTTAGCCAGTAAAAATAAATGCTTTGGAAAGAAAGAGTTTTTTTTTTCTTCCAGTTATGTATATTTCTGCTTCATTATGTGACTGTGGATTAGCTTCTTACTAAATCCATTTGGTTAATCTGTTATTACATAAATTAAAATCAGCCTGCTGGGAAATTGAACGAATTTGAACACAAAACAATTACAGCAAAGGTAAAAGTAATGTTTCACTAACACTCAGATTTCATAATCATTGCAAATTTTAGAGACTGGATAAATCTTATAGTTGTGCATTTCCTGAAACACACTTGTCACATGACTCCAAATTTTATACCATTTTCACATCCCCTACACACACACACACACACACACACACATTTCAGTCCACAAAAATAAAACATTGATTATTTTGACAGAACACTATAGGTATGAAAGCTATCTGTTGAATGCTTTCAGTTACTTCTTATCATATAATCACCTATTTAAATAAGACACCAATCAAGTCCAATCAGGCCAAAATGCAGCCTTTTTAATTTGACAAGCTCTCGTTCTTTTCATCATAATTCCGCGGCTCATTATACTGTTTACTGCCACCTGCTATGCATGCCACTGTAATGACTGAGTTGATTGATTTCTTTCACTCTACCCCTCCTGCATGTTTTATTTTTTAATCCGCGCAGGATATATTGCTTTCCTTTTTCATTATCATGTATCCTATTTCCCAATGATATGAATCGCTGCTGCATAAATCCATGACAGAGTACCCTCAAGCAAGTGTATAATCATGTGCTGCAGCCAATTATCCTATACTTGAGGTGATATCTGGTACCTCCAACAAATATTCTGAAAAGCTAAACTTTACCTCTAAGCTTAGGCAGGTGCGTGTTGCGAGAGGCAGACTCAGTAATACCAGCTCATTACCAGCCTCACTGACATCTCAGGCTCAGGTCCTAAGGTCTTAGAAATTGTGCTGTTGAAGTTGCCTATTAGCCTGGACTAAACAATCAGAATCCTTCTCACATTCACATTCCAGCTCTGCCACACATTGCCCCTCTGTTTACTCCTGATTACTCTACTCCTTTTTAGCACCTTTACTGAATGGCATTTTATTAGTCCAATTCAATGGTAGCATCTTTTCGTGGAATTCATCGACATACCCTGCTTTACCACATCACAGACGTATGAACAGAGAGTAAAGACCATTAGACATTAAACACTATTGTTCAGATAACATTAATTCATCAAGCATAGTGGGCAGACAAAGATCAGCTGAGGTGAAGCTGTTCTCCATTGCTTTGATGGTGAAAATTGGTGATGGCTAGTAAAGCCAGTTAGAAGAGGTTTTCTTGAACTGGACAAACATAATCAAAGTTCTCTGGTTCTCAAACTGTGTGCAGTGGGCAGCAACGTGCAACCAGGTGCAAATAAAGGCTAACAAAAACAGAGATAGGCACATCCATTATTTGCACAGATTTAAGGTGCAACATCAACTGGCTTCATTTCCTCTACCACAGTTATCCATAAAAGTTATCCATAAAAGGATGCTTTTACATCTAACTACCATGCACAGCTGTCACCATTTTTCGCTCCTGTACCACTTATTCCTGATTTGTTTTTTGGCATATTTGTCACACTTGCATGTGTCAGTTTAAACAGCTTTTAAAATTAGATGAGAAAGATAATCTGAGTAAAAACAAAAAGCTTTTTCTCTCTTTTGTCTGTGTTTTAATTTTTTATTCATTAAAAGGGTAAAACTATCCAAACCTACAGTACCTGGCCCTACAGTACAGTATCTTGAAAAAAATTGCCCCCTTAACTCAATAACTTTTTGTGCAACCCTTGACAGCAAGAACTGCAATCACGCATTTGCGATAACTGGGAATGAGTTTTTCCACATCTCTGTGGAGGAATTTTGTCCCACTCTTCTTTGCAGAATTGTTTTAATTCAGTATTAACGTGCGTTTGATGATCTGAAACATGAATGTAAACCATCATTGTGGTAGCATAAGCAATAGCTTCCAAATGTTAAAAATAAGATAGACTGACATAATTTTCAACCAAGGTGATTGATTGAGGTCTCATTTTGGAATATGGGTTTGCATCCACAAAAAGAAAAAAAAAAACATTAAAAGAATTGAGAATGAAAGACGCAATTCATCCATCCTCTTCCACTTATCCTGTCATGTGCATCAAAATCAAATGCATGATTTCCATGGAAAACCTTAGATAACTCAGATCTGACCTCAATTCATACAGAACCACTACCACTGAGAGGGCAAACATATTTCTTCTTTTTTCATAGATGATACAAAATGATAGGACAACAGTTACTACATAATGGACTTAAATCACTCTTACTTTAGGACACTGGAACTACCTGGAAGATGCTCTCTCTTTTACCTGGAGAGGCTTTGAGTGAGTCCATCAGGTCACCAAAATGCAAGAACATAATATATCCACAGAAAGAAATCCATTCACAAAAACGACTCATCATATCTGATAATATCTAGAAGTCCCTGCAGTGTAGAAAGCTATGAATAAAATGCTAGAAATCTCTTTTTATCTTTACCACCCCCAAAACAGAGGATTTGTCCAGAGATGGCAAAAATGATTTCAGGTTTTATTGATGTTAGACTGTGCCACAGTACTTTAGCAGGGTTGGGCAATGTGTTAAAATATCATCAGTCCACGGTGTGGGGTTCCTACTTCATTTAGCGCAAATGCAATCATCAAACAGACTGCTGCCAAAAAGAATACATAATCATCTATTTGGGACTAAACATGTAAGCCAGTGGACCCAAAGAAAGAAATACGATGAAGGATGCATCCATTTGGAGCCTCTAAATAAACAAACAGGTGGATAATATACAGTTATGTCCATAAGTATTTGGACAGTGACAGTTTTTTTTTTTTTCCCTTTTACACCACTGTAGTGGATTTTAACTCACTCAAGATGTGATTGAAGTGCTGGATTTCAGCTCTAACTCAAAAAGTTTTATACAAATATTGCATCATCTGTTTAATTAGAGCCAGTTTTATAAATATAGCCCCTTATGTTCAGAGGCTCAAAAATAATTGGACAATTGAGTGACAATTTCAAGACCAGAAGAATCCAAGTCCTTTGTTATTCCAAGAAAAATTAATAAGTGGTTACAAGTGTTGAACTTACTTTTACTGTTCACTGAAGATGACTATGGTGGACGACTGTAGAAGAAAAATGCCTTCACAACATACAGGCAAGTTAAGAACACTCACTTGCCATTGTTGAAGTTTACAACCAAGAGACACCTTCATAAATATAAATACAGCGAGTTTACAACAAGGTGCAAACCACTGGTTACACTCAAGAACAGGAAGGCTGCCAGAGGCACTGGGTCAGTAATAGCAGGATAAATTCTGAAGTAGTGTTGTAGTCAAGACCACCTAACCCGAGACCGAGACAAGACCAAGACCAGAGTGTCCCGAGACCGAGACAAGACCAAGACCAGAGTGTCTCGAGACCGAGACAAGACCAAGACTTTTAGGGTCCGAGACCAGTTGAGACCGAGACCGAGGGAGGG
>JASGAU010406113.1:0-23956 GCA_030220045.1 Australoheros facetus
GTGTAAGACCGCAACTCTGCTTCCTGGTCTCAACCCTGGGTAGTCAGGTTTTAGGGTTAATAAATTTGGCCATATTTCTAGAAATGAGAGCTGCTCCATCCAAAGTGGGATGGATGCCGTCTCTCCTAACAAGACCAGGTTTTCCCCAGAAACTTTGCCAATTATCTATGAAGCCCACGTCGTTTTTTGGACACCACTCAGACACACACGACACACACACACGACAGTCAGCTGACTGCCAGGCGCCGCCCCAGCGTGGTCGTGTGGGTGTTACAGACCTGGGTAGCTGCGGGATAGCGAGGGCCTTCAGCGTGCTGACCACCTCGGCGATGCAGAGCAGAGCGCTGCCCGTCACGTTCTTCTCTTCATCTGCTGTCGTGATGATCTCCAATGTCTGAAGCAGCACAGGGA
The DNA here is from genome assembly GCA_030220045.1 of Australoheros facetus. Classification (NCBI taxonomy): domain Eukaryota; kingdom Metazoa; phylum Chordata; class Actinopteri; order Cichliformes; family Cichlidae; genus Australoheros; species Australoheros facetus. Next base: position 412 of record JASGAU010406113.1, read on the forward strand.
CAAATGCCTCCTGGTGGTCGGAGCCAAAACTGCGGCAGAGCAGCTTAAGGCTGAAGAGTGCTGTCTGTCTGTTGATAGCCTGTTCCGCCTCGTCTGCAAGCTTCCCATGACCTTTACCCGCGATGTTCAGCAGGTCGCTGATCAGCTGGAGGAGCACTGTTACCTGAGAACAGACAGGAAGTTAATCTCATTGCTTCGTACTGAAGGCACCGTGTGATCACCGGCATGTGCATGTTTTTCATTGTTACACATCTGTGTATCAAAACCTGACATCACTTCCTGTTACACGTCTTCATGTTACCTGCTGTGTGTCCCACTGTGTCCTGTGCTGCAGTTTGTTGTTCAGCAGGTCCATGGCCTTCCTCCTGACTGACGCCAGCTCGTTTCCCATCAGCCCCCTCATCACCGTGATGAAGGTGTCCGTGGGCAAAAGGGCGTTCACCTGGACAAAAGCAAGAAGGTAAGAGTGCGTCTGTGGGGCGCTTTTGCTCCTCCAAGCAGCAGAAGAAGAAACTGACTTTAAACGTGGATTTAGGACACATTTACCTCTGACCCGCTCCGTTTCTCCCTGTAAATGTTAACCAGCAGAATTTAAATAAAGCTTGATTCAAACCTTGTCCAAGACATCGTAGGCTTTATTGAGCAGAACTCTCCAGAACTTGGCGGTGGGTTTGTCGGCGTTCTCCTCAACACAACGAGCAACGCTGTGGATGTAGCGCAGGATCTCCTCCAGCAGCCTGTAAGAGAACACGCCAAACATTCAGCCGCCTGCCGAACGTTCATGTGACAGCATGACATCACTTTGTCGCTCACCTCTGCTGCAGCAGCTGCAGAGACGCGTCCTTATCATCGCTGCCGTCAGAGACCTGAAACATACACAATCAAACGTTTATCACCGTCACAGTCGATGCACTCTCCGTACCGCCTGACTTTAAGTCACCCACCTTCCTGATGAAGCTCGCCGAGCCGAGCAGCTGCGCCATGAAGGACACGGACAGGAACTTGAAGTGTCGCAGCTCTTTGCTGCTGTGAGCGTCCACGCTGAAGATCAGCTCCTCCACCTTCCCTTCCTCCTCTTCCTTCTTCTTCGCTCCTCGCCGGCCGACGGGCCGTTTCGCTGGAGCTGCAGAAACAAAGACCCAGAACTCTGTCAGGCTATGGAGGCCCAAGCATGCCAAAAAAATCTAAAACTATATACAGAATTAAATTTAAAGTTTATATCACTATTAATTGCTCTTTTTGCTTTTTTATCTACATATTTATTTTGTCCTTTATATTAAATACTTAGATTGCTTAAAAAAACATTAAAACCATATTTACTTCTATATTTATGTTTTCATAATCGCTTCACTTTGTGGTAAAATTTCTGTTTGCCATCTTATTTATTTACTAATTTATCTCTTTATTTCTCCCGGTTTGTCTCCAGCGTTCTCTTTAGTTTTTGAAGTTGGGAAATAAAAGAATTTATTTCTGTATCTTTAAATTATTTACCTTTCCTGTAATTATGTATTTACTAAATGGGAACAAAATGAATAAAATTTAAATCAACAATATAATTAGCAAATAATTATTATTTTATACATTGTATTTTTTTTGTTACAAATTTTCATTTTAAAAAAGTGATTAACCTCTTTGGGTTGTATCAGAAGAGCTTATGGTGTTAAAATCTGCCAAATTAAATATATGGCACTACCTGCTGTGGCGGCCTGTTGTGACAAGGGAGGAGCTGAAAGTTCTTTTAATTGATTAATATTCTTATAAAATAACTGAAATACATCAACAGAGGAAATGTAATGAAATAAACACAGAAACTAAATTGGAAATCGTTTTTTTCACATTATAGAGGGTAATTTATGCCGACACATTTAAAGATTTTTTTCCTTCAGACTTTGGCCGTTACAGCCCTCTGTACCAAAAAAATCAATTATTATTTTATTGATGAACTTTATATAAAACTTCATCTTGTCTCTGCTGATCACTTTTCTTCAAAACTCTTTTCCCCCTCACCGTCATCTTTGTCATCCGGCAGCTGCAGCAGGAAGTTCAGGATGTTGATGAGCGAGGTCAGCTGATTGCTGACGTCGAACTCACAGCACAGAGAAATCCAGAAGTCCACGTCTCTCTCTAGAGCTGCATCCTGCTCACAAAAAATAAAAACAAAACTAGCAAATCATGCAAAGACACAGAATGAGACAACAAGCTCCGCTCCACAGATACAGGCGTTTGTCACCTTCTCGCTGGCGGAGCCAGAGCTCTGCGTGGCGTGCAGCTTGAACAAGAGGACCAAGAGGACCCAGAGGAAGCGGGCGGGGCCAAGTGTGGCCACCAGCTGGCTGAGGATGGGCAGTCGGCGGTGCTCAGGCACGTGGGGCAGTGCGTCGGCAAACACATGCATAATCTTTGTCACCACGGCCGTCACGCGAGAGTCGGAGCTGCTGTCAGAGAGCTGCTGGGCCTGGAGGAGGAGGAATGGTGAAGACTTATAATAGAGATAAGATAGAGAGATTTTTACTGAGTTCATCGAAATGGTCTCACCTGGATCAGGGCAGGTATGACCATCTGCACAGTCCTGTCGATGACTCTGAAGCTGTAAGCGTCGTCCAGCCGCATGATGTTGGCACCCATGAAAGTGAAAATGGGCATGATGTTGTGGAGGACTTTCTCCTGCAGGAGGATGAGGAACAAGAAGTCTTTTTTTTTTTGGTGCTTTTGTTTTATGGAGGACTGAACGTGTCAAAATGTATGTAAATAAATTCATGATAAAAAATATACTTTTGAATGCAACAAAAATGTGTTTACTTTGTTTTAATTCCCATATTTATTTATTTGTTCATTAATTTCTTTTTTTAAATTCCTATCTTCAGTAATAACTCAATGAAACATTCCACTAAATGTAACAAATTTTTAAATTACGGTTTTATTTTGTACTAATTACTGATTTTTTTTTATTCCCCTGTGTATTTTTGATTTGAAATAAATTCATAAATACACAAAAATAAATGTCTCCCTATAAAAGTACTGAAATAATTCTACATTTGTTATCCTCTTTACTTTTTCATTAAGATTAATACTGAAACATGTTCTTAGAAGATTTTGGTGCTTTAAATGGTATATTATTATCTTTTTTATTAAGTGATTTATTGATTCATGTATTTATAAATTTTGGATGTCTTAGATCTCTGGACATGACCGATCAATATGTGTACATGTTTTTTTGGTTACCTTAAGAAAAAAAATTGATTTTTTTTTTTTAAAGGAGGAGTTTCAGCCTCAGGGGGTGGGGCTTAGACTGCTCCTCGCATCGGTGGCATAAATTGATCTTTAAATAATGTCCTGCAGCTAAAACGCTCTCAGCTCCAGACAGAGACTGAGGAGGATGAGCGATGAAGCTGAAAAAGCTAAACAGAAAAGGAGGCAGCGCTCTTACAGGGAAGATGGTGGCGGCAGTGCCCAGCAGCAGCAGGGCGTGGTGGTGAGTCTGCGGCATGTCGGATGTTCGAATGCACTGAACCACGAGCTCCACGCTGAACTTATCTTCATCCAGGATGTCTGCACAGAGTAAGAATACAGTGAAGCACACACACGCACACACGCACACACACACACACACACACACGCACGCACGCACGCACGCACGCACGCACGCACGCACGCACGCACACGCACACACACACACACACACACACACACACACACACACACACATTCATCCTCTTCCAACACCCACCTGCAGCCACAGGTCCACCACCGGCAGACAGCTTGTGGCAGATGTTGAGCAGACAGCTGAGCAGCAGCTGTTTCGTGTACTCCATGTTGGCGTTATCGTCTGAGCACGGCTCCAAGCTCCTGATGACAAACAAACAATTTTCATCTATTTATTTTCCTCCTGTTTATTTCTGTAACTTCTGTTTCTAAATAAAAGAAACAGGAAAAAAAAGGAAATAAATCAAGAAATAATCACACACAGCAGCACCAGACTTCATTCAAAAGGTCTCCAATTTTACATTAATATAGTTTTTCTACGGCTGCTCATTTGTTTGTCCTGAAAAACAAAATCCTGCCGCTCTGCTGTGTTTTGGACAAAACCTGCTCTTAATAATTCATGACAAGAAGCATTTAAATCAGAAACTCCAAGTGCCGTAATGTTACCTGGTGAGCAGAGAGAACAGAACTGGCACCAACACCTGGGCTCTCTTCAGCTTCTTCTTGTGCTGCAACAGCTCCAGGATCAGGGTCACTCTCTGCCACGACACAGCGCCCCCCTCTGGACCCACACTGCTGCTTTCCTGAGGTCTCCTGAACACAAACAGCAGCAGTTCAGACTGTCTGCAGTCATCACAGCAGCCACTCATCACACTAAAGCGTGGCAGAAGCTGCTTCTGGGAAATCGCGGCTCAGTTTTCTTTTTTTGCAGCTGAAGGCTGACATTTTCCAGGAGAGACCATCCATCCATCCACCGCTCATCCTTTTCAGGGTCGTGGGGGGGCTGGAGCCTATCCCAGCTGATATAGGGTGAGAGGCAGGGTACACCTTGGACAGGTCACCCGCCTGTCACAGGGCCAACACAGAGAGACAGACAACATCCACACTCACATTCACACCTATGGGCAAATTAGAATGACCAATTAACCTAAGCCCACTAACTGCATGTCTTTGGACTTGTGCACCCTCATTAAATGGAAATGAAAATGTAAAAAAAAAAAAAAAAAGATAATTAATTTACTTAAATATTAATGATTCAACATCTATTTTCCTCTACAGCTTTCATTATTTATGTATTTGTTTACAATGAAGAAAAAAGTGGGAAAATAAATGAAAATAAAATATAGAAGCAAATTAAATCATGAATTTCTGTCCTGTTTTACTTAATCAGCCTATGATTATGATTTCTTTTTTATATTTTTGGTGCATTTAATTGCATATTTATTTTTTACTAAGTGATTTGATAATATAATTTGTCAGATTTGGTCCTCCATAACAGTCAACCGCAAATATTTGTCACAATTTCTTTTAATTACACAAATGATGTAAGATCTGCAGAAAGCAGAGCAGATGATCAACAGATGAATATGAAAAAAATAATTCATTTTAATTATAATTTTAATTAATTTATTTTCATTTCTCAGACACTTTTGTCTGAATCTCATCACAAATTTCAGTTTTCAAACAGCGTCAGTCAAAGGTCACGGGAGCCACGTTTCAGAGCATAAATGATGAAAATACCTCTGTGACAGGCGGCTCCGGCGGGTTTGCTGCACCGTCACGCTGACTTTGGGTTTCTCTGGAGGAGCGAGTTCATTGGCCAGCAGCTGACAGTCAACGACAATCTGAGGAGAACAAGAAAGGTCGACGCTTCAGCGATTCGTTCAATGAATGATTGATCTAATCAATTTGGTCATTCGGCTCACCCCTTTGAAGACACTGCTGATTGTGTTGGCCACCAGCGGACTCCTGTTCTCCACCAGCAGGTCAAAAATGACCGACAGCAGCTTCTGCTGCACCTTCTCGTCTGCGATGGCCGAGAAGAACGGCTTCGTGATCTGCAGAGACACACAGACATCTGAACACCAAATCCACAGTCTTCATCAGCTAACTGAACCTTTACCTGCAGGTTTGGGGCTGGATTTTAATCAGGTCCAAGAGTTCTTTAACTACCACATGCTAAATGTTTTCAAACTGGGTTTACTCAAACTTTAGACATGGTTTAAATCAGTTAGACTGGTTTTACAATAAAAATGGACAACGTCAGCATTACTGATTCTGGAGCCAAAAGTGACCGTAAAGGGACGAGATGGTAAATTGTGAACTTGTGGGGGAAGTTAGATTTTTCTGAAGTTACTCTGAGCTCCTTTAAAACAATGAGTCTCCTGATTGGCAGATTTGGACCCCATGTCCTCCTGACCTGCTCCAGAGTGATGATGTGGCAGCTTGGGATGTCAGCGTGCTGCTGGGTGGAGGTCTTCAGAGCTCTGACGAACAGATCCAAACAGTTCTGGTCTTTGGTCAGCAGGGGGGCTGAGGCCTCGTTGTATTTCCCCAGGACGAGCTGCAGGAGCTGTGCCTCGGCCCGCAGCAGGGTCGGGGTGTCGGGACCGGTCTCCAGGAGGCGATCCAGGACAGGAAGCACGCCAGAGAGGACGGACTGAGAGGGGGAGGAGGAGGCAGGAAGGTCACAATGAGGCAAAAAGGCATCAAAGCATCATTCAATTTAGTCTTTAGTCTTCTTTAACTTTAACTCAAACCAGAACAGAAGATACCAGATTAATCTGCACAGGAAACAATTATTAGCTCCACACCAGAGATCTGCTCACTGCATGAAGATCTGCTGACTAAGACTTCGAGGTTTTGACTCAAATCAGTTTCTCAAACATTTTCTCCCTAAAATGTAAATAAATGCTGAAAAATAAGAAAACATTTTGGATTTTTTTCCCCCCCAATATAAAAGCACAGCAATTTCACCCAGTGACGTCCCAACCACTCAGGAAATACACGTTTTTCCCTAGTGACTGAAGGACTTTAATCTTGAGATTTCAGTCTGATGCTGGTCTGAGCTGAACAATAAACTGTCTGAACTTTTAACAGCTGTGACAGAAAAAGACCAAACAGCGATGAACAGACAGACCAAAAGCAGAATATCAAAGTTGGCGGTAGCTTGGTGCAGGTGTTTCTGGCTCAGGTGTGTTCCCGCACCCCCTCACCTGTCCATTGACGTGGCTCAGCGCTCTCAGCAGGGCAGCAGCGCTGTACGATGGGCAGCTGGGAGTCTGAATGCTCTGCAGCAGCAGCTGCATCGCCACTGCCAGCTTCTTCTGCTGCGGCTTCGCTTTGCTGGACGAAGACTCGTCGTGCAGCACGCCGAGAGCCTGTGGGCAGAAACAGGAAGTCAGAACAACGAATCCAGGAAGTCCACTCATGTTTTTAAGGCTCTAACTGCAGTTCATCACAAATTTGGACCAATCAGCAGGAAAAGAGTGCTCACTGTGCTGAGGTACAAGGGGTCGGCGATGATCTCCTCCGAGGTTGTCAGAAGCTTCTCTGTGATTGGCTGGAAGGGGGAGTTGTTGGCTGCTGATAGGCTCTGCAGGACACTGAGTGCCGCCCTCCGAACCTCCCGAACCGGAGAAGTGAGGCAAACGAGCAGAGACGGGACCACTAACACACACACACACACACACACACACACACACAGAGTTCATGTTTTGGATCAATCAAGTTAATCAGACGATCTTTTTGATCTCTGAACGGTAAATAAAGAGTTATAACAAACTGGTGACCAAATTTCATTCAAGATATTATAATTATTTCAATGAATAATTCATAAAATAAAATAAATCTCAGGATTTTTTTTCTTCCCTTTTCTTTTCTTTTTAGCTTTGGACCATTTTCACTTTAAAAAAAAAATTTATTTGTATGTTTTTCTTTTTTTGCCTACAATGATTTAATTTTTTCTTCTTTGGTATGCACCCTTTAAAAAAAGCAAACAAAAAAACCAACATCTTACCGGGTGAGTCGGCGGCCGCCAGCTCATCCATCGCCCCGGCAGGTTGGGTGCTCAGCAGCGCTCGGCCCATGTACAGCGCCTGAGTCTGCAGGACGGCACCCACCTTCACATCCAGCTGGTCTCCATTGTTACTGCTGTATCCCCACAGCACGCACAGGAACCTGAAGAGCACCGGCAGCTCACGCAGGTGGACCTGAAGGACGCAGCAGTAAAGTGAAGGTTTCTCAGGATCGTTCAACCAAACTGAAACACGCAGCTACGGTTCAGCCTGTTTGCAGGAAATGATGTCGTACCTGGACGAGCAGCTTCATCAGCTCTCTGAAGCTGTCGGCTGTTGCTCCCTTGGCCGCGCCGCTCATGACGACGCTGAAGAGGCGGCAGATCAGACCCAGGTAACAGCAGGTGTTTGTGTCGAGCTTCTCCGGGTTCCACCAAACCGCACCTGGAAGACAATCACGTATTTCTTTTTCTTTCTGCATAAATGTGCAGAGATCACCTTCTCCAAGAGTTTTTACCTTTGAAGGCCGCATCGTGACACCTGAGACATGAGATGAAGTCTCTGAGCAGAGCGATGAGTACAAAGCTGTACTCTCTGTCCAGCTTTTCACCTGGCAGCTGAGCACATCTGCTCAGGTAGAGCGCCACTGCCTCAGAGAAGGAGGTAGACACGGAGCCAGGATGCTCAGATTCCTGTTTAAAACCAACAACCCGTCAAAACCTGCCACCTACATTACCCACAATGCAGGTGGGTTCTGTTCTCGCCTTAACAGCGAAGTTTGTGCTTATTGAGTTAAAGTTTGACCGACCTGTGCGGCATCACTCCTTATGATCCCCAGAAGGGGTCGCTCCAGAAGCACAAAGACCCTCTGAGCGGTGAGCAGGTGCTGCGTCTCGCTCAGCTCGCCCAGACCGAGCAGCAACGTCCGGGTCAGAACCAGGAAGGCTGCCCTGTCTCTGAGGCCGGAGGCCTGCTGCTGCTCCACCAGCAGAGCGAGATTCTCCAACTGTCCACGACACACGGAAAACAATCAGCTGACAGTTTTCACTCACTCACTCCAGAGCTGAGTGCAGATTAATCCACTACTGAAAGAAGTCCCAAAACTGCAGATGACTACGGACTCACACACACAACATTTACACTTTAAAACTTTACCTAAATATATACTCGAGGATAAATGAAGGCATGAAGCGGTATAACTAACATCTGCTTTCTGACTCATGTAAAGAAAGGATGTCTGAACTCACAGCATCGCGTTTAGAGAAGTGCTCCATGTTTGCCAGGTTCTTTGTCAGCGTGGAGACCAAACGCTCATTGGCCAGACCTACGAAGTCGGGCTCGGAGCTTCTCTTCATCACTTCATCGAGCTCTGTGTGGACACAAACAATGTTTTCAGACAGTGAAGCCGGTCGATGTCACTCAGCTGCTACTTTAGAGCCATGAAAACATATAACAGGTCTGAAACAAATCCCGATTTCCTACAGAGCCTTTAAAGGCCTTCAGAGCTTCTACATGATAGACACCACTGTCTTTCCAGCAGGAGGGGCTTTTATTGTGAAACAGCCACAGGAAATGTGTGTTACCTCGGTCCCAGTTCAGGGTGAGGGGGTGTTTGGTAAGGAAGGGGGACCGGACAATGCAGCGAGCAAAGTCCAGCTGTGCCGAGGTGACGACCAGGAAGGGCAGCAGCTTCCAGCCCATCTTCTGCATCAGCTCGCCGTCCCCCTTTCCCAGCCGTGGGTCAGACAGTAAACGCACCGCCTCCATCACCACGGGAAGCCTGGAGGAAAGAATCTCAGATTTAGAGAAGTGTCATGAAGGCATCATCAACATGAGCCAGTGAAGCTTCGCTGACCATCGCTCAGCCGCCGACTGATCGGCTCTGTGCAGCAGAGACAGCAGACTTGAGAAGGCGTCCTCGTGATCCACAATATCAAACACCACCTGAAACAAGAGAAACAGCTCAACACCGCCATCAAACAAAATGTCATCAAATCCGGTAATGATTGCCTCACTGACCTCCAGGACTTTGAGAGCGGCAGCTACGACCTCCGGTGAGTCGTCATTCAAACGCTCCATGATGGCATCTTTCAGGAAGGCTTCATCCAGACTCTGCTGCTGCTCAGAGGAAGCACGGCAATGAGGAGAAGTTAAATGCCCCATAAAAGGCTCAGCCTTCAATTCTGCACATTCATAGGGTCATAACTCTAATTTCATGTGTCTAATATTCAACAATCACACTGTTACAGTCACAAACCAATCACAGACTTAAAGCTTTCATTGATTTTCTCTGAACTTCTTGAAGAGAAAAGAACAGGGCTCAGAAGAGAGCCCTGAGGTGCACCACAGCTAAGTATTAACCTGCCTCGGGGTTAAACTTCCCCTGAAGGAAACAGAAACTCTGTTTACTGTTGTCTTTAAACAGAGGGAGAGAATCAAACAGGAAGTCTACCTGTTCAGCAATGATGACATCCTTCAGGTGCTCCACAGCTGAGACTCTGACTGAAGGCTGAGGGTGTTTCAGGCTGAGCAGCAGTGACGTCTCCGAGTTGCCTAAAATCTACCAACACAGACCCACAGAGCTCAGAGAGATGAAGACCAACAGGAAGCAGCTTCTGTTTGATGATAACCATGTAAATATGAACCATCAATCAAATGGATAATCTTTAACTCACCTGGTGTTTCCCACTGCTCAGTGACAGAGACAGAAACTGGTGGAAGAGTTGTTTCTGCTCCACGCTGCCAATGTCAGTCACACAACCTGTGAGGACGCCGTCCAGAGCGCCACAGTACCTGACAGAGGAGAATGTTTTTCTTTAAGCTTTATTCAAGATGGATCATTCAGCAAGGGAACGAGTGGGCAAGATGGGAGGAAAATCTTTAAATATCCAGATTCCCAAACACCTCTGCGTTTATCGAACTGAAATGAAATTCGTACATACTTGGACTCGAACAGGCGCACCAGAGGCAGCAGATGCTGGTTAAGGGCTGACAGGTCTTCAGGTGAGCGCTCGGTCTGACTAAGATACTCGTCCAGCAGCAGGCTGCAGGAAAAACACAAAAACAGTAAGAAGAGCCCACCCCAAAACGCAGAAACTGAAAACCGCCCAAAGACTCTGATCCAGCGTGAGGCTTACCGAGCCACAGTCCAGTCCAGGTCTTTGGTCAGGGGGACGGACTCCAGGATAGACTTCAGCACTCCGAGCTTCTCCGTCTCACCTGTGACACAGAAACTCAGGTAAACTCTGATCTGACCTGTGAAGCTGCAAAACATCTTCAACGTAAATGTTGCAAGTCTCACCTGAGCTGCTGGTAAACATGCTTTGGACCAGGTGAGGCAGCAGGTAGCGCAGCAGAGGGCTGACATCATTAACCGCCGCCATGACCTGCAGCGTCGAAACCAGTACCGGCATTGAGCATAGACGGAAGGCAGCTCTGGGCACATGGGAAAGATCAGACAGGTGAGAGGATTTCACACCTAAACAGAGCATGTACAAAACATCTCAACCGGGCAGTCTCGGTCCTACCTGGGTCCCACGGCACCCTCCTTCTGGTTCTGCAGCAGTACGATAAGGCAGCCCAGACCCTCCTTGGCGAGGACAGGCTCTTTGTTCAGAGACTTGCTGATGTGCATGGCGAGGCTGTCAACTAGACTTGCCTCCATCACCACCTTCACCGCCACTTGGCACACGATCATGTAGGTTGCGGCTTTGTAGTCCGCCAGTGATGACTTCAGACCCTGAAGCAACGAGACACGTCTCAAATTAAATCACCTGTTGTGTTTTCAGGTAAATAAAGCAGTGAAAACCCAGTTGCAGACACAGCTGCACAAGCTGCAGGTAAGTGTGACTGTTACCGTCTGGACGTATGGGAGCAGTTTGGAGATGATGGTGTTGGACACTTTGTCCACGGCGTCCAAAGCGGGGACGATGGTGCAGGCGTAAAAGGAGAAGATCACTCTGAGCTGGGAGCAACTTCCCGAGTGTCCAGAATAAGCCTGAGGAGAAGAGGGAAAGCACTGAATACAGGTAACTGTCCAGGTGTTCCACAGGGATCAATCTCAGAGCCGCTGCTCTTTGTTCAGTCTGACATCAAACATCTCCAGATCCAAACAAACTCTGAGGGTTAAAAATGCTCCAATAAAATGATCAGTGTGGCTGTTCACTGAAGTGTTACAATAAAGTTTAATATCATGAGCATGCATGAAAAAGAGGACATAGCTAGGATAGCAGGGTAATTTTGTGCTCTTAATGATTTCTTTGAACTGTTCTTTTTCCGGGCTGGAATAATTGTACAGCACACATCTTACCCTGGAACCTAAAAGCTGGAGAGGCCAATAATAAAACGAGAGCCTCATCAGGTGACAGGAGGAGTCAGGGAGGTTACCTCAATGGATCTGGTCACCAGGGTGCAGATGAAGTCCATGAAGCTCAGGTCCGTGTAGCAGTGAGTGATCAGAGTTCCTCTGGACAACGGCACGCCGGGTTTCTGAAGAAAAAACACCAAATACAAAAGATTTAAAGTTATTCTGATCGTCAGACGGGCCTTGTTCAGGAGTCTCACCAAACCAAGAAGCTACACTGACTCCAATCATCATCTGAGTTTCTGAGGAGTCAACACACACGGGCTAACATGCTCAGGTTGTTGCTGAAGTTCTTGTTGGACACCATCAATAACCCTGCACGGTGAGCTGAACTCTGTATGCTGCTTGTTTAAAAGTCCTGAACTTTTAGGAAACACATTCAGAAACTGCAAGCGAGTGTGCGGTGAGGAGAGAGACCGACCTGCAGGCTCTGCAGCCAGTTCCAGCGACTCGTGGCGTCGCTGATCTTGAGGAGCTGCAGGACTCGCACGAACATGTTGGTGTCGTGATACGGCAGCACGCAGGCCAGCAGGCTGTCGGTGTTATACAGCTGGATGTGGAAACTGCAACACGGAAAAAGTCAACATCACCACCAGCGTAAAACATTAAATAACGATGAGAGCACCAGCTCAGAAGCAAATCTGCAGTTTTCTCAGAGAACTTTGGTGTGTGAACCAAAGTAAATAATAAATAAAGATTTGCCTGAAACTTTCATAATAATTTAAATCTTCAGGTAACTTTGGCCGGTCAGTGTTACTACAAACGGGACAATTTCTAAAAAGAAGAACATTTTTTTACTTAATAATATATCAATCTATGCTCCCATAGCAAGAAACCAAATGTTTACCCCCTCCATAGTAGATGATTCATTTACTGTTTGGTCTGCAAAAGGCCTTAGGGTATTAAAAGACATGTACATAGAAGATAAGTTTGCAGCCTTTGAGCAAATTAAGGTCAGATTCCAAATTCCAGACTCTCATTTTTTCAGGTATCTTCAACTTTGTAGCTTTGTGTCTGCCTCTGTTGGCCACTTCCCATCTATACCACCTGGGTCGCTTCTTGAAGCTATTTTGAATTGAATCCATATGATAAAGGAGCCATTGGTAAAATCTATCGGGTAATTAATTCTCATAATATAGGACCTCTGGCTCATGTCAAAAAACAATGGGAAGAGGATTTAGCTTTTGAACTTTCTGAACATATATGGTAATCTGCACTGAAAAATATTCATTCCTCTTCGATTTGTCTGAGACACAAGGTGATTCAGTTTAAGGTAGTTGACAGATTGCGTTGGTCTAAGGTAAAACTGACTAAATTTAGACCAGACATACAGCCCTATTGTGATAGATGCAAAGGGGAACCAGCTACTCTGTCTCATATGTTTTGGCTATGTCCAAAACTGAGGGACTTCTGCCACAGCTGTCTCACTTTAATAAAAATATCAAAACCCTTATAGCCTTTACAACTCTTCTAGCCCAAAGACAGATATTGCTTAAATGGAAAGATAAATCCCCTCAAACTTTTAAATAGTGGCTTACTGACCTTTTACACAGTTTGACTATGGAAAAAACAAGATATGCTACAAGAGGCTGTGCCTACAAGTTTGTTTGATATCTGGCAACCAGTTTTGGATCAGGTCAAGTGACTGGATCTCTCTCTGATTTCAGCCTCTGAGGAGTAATCTACATGTATAACACTGAACTTTGTTTCTCTTTTTCTAAATATTGACATGTAAAGATGACTTTCTAAATCATATACCTTCTTTGGTGCAACTGTGTGGTGGGTTAGGGGTATAGTATTCAGCAAGGGAGGGGGGGGAGAAAAAAAGTGATATACAATGTATTATATCTTTGTTGAGCTTATTAATAAAAAATAAACTTTGAATAAAAAGAAGAAAAAATTCAAAGTTCAATCCGAGACTGAAAAATGTATTTGTGCCAAGTTTAAAAGAGGATCATTTCTATTTTAATAAAGTGATAATGCCTTATAGAGAAGTTGGTTAAAGATTGGCTTGATAATGATCCACATTTCAGTTTAAAGTGTATTAACACTTAATTTCAGGTAATTTAAACGGGTCAACATTACCACAGATGAGAGCAGGTTCACCCTGAGCACATGTGACAGACGTGAAAGCGTCTGGCGAAGCTGTGGAGAACATTATGCTGCCTGTAACATCGTTCAGCATGACTGCTTTGATGGTGGGTCAGTGATGGTCTTGGGAGGATTATCCACGAAAGGACGCACAGACCTCTACGGGCCAGACAACAGTACCCCCACTGCCATCAGGTATCGGGATGAAAATCTTGGGCCTCACTGTCAGACCCTACACTGTTGCAGTGTACAGGCATGCATGAGAGCATGTGGAGGCCATACGAGCTACTGAGGACCATTCTTGTTGCTGCAATGAAATATCAGCAAAATGAACTAGCCTGCTGCATCATTTTTTTCACCCGCATCATCAAATGGTGTGGCATCCTTTCATTCCTAACATTACCCAGTCCATATCAGTATAAATATCCAGCAGGATTTTATTCCTACTGAAAGCTCCTTTAATTTTCTTGAGCAGTATTTCAGTTCAGCACACTTAAATCTGCCATTTTCTGAATGGAGTTTGGCACATAAATCAGCTTCAGACCACAAAATCTCTTCAAATTTTAACAGCTGGCTTTAATGAACTGTATTTTAAGCTATAGTGCTATCTGATAATATACAGAATAACCTGTAACTGTGGTGGTGGAGCGCTACCAGAAATGTCAAAAGCTGTCTGAAGTTTGAAAAGGTAAAAGAAAATCTGTGGTGAAATAACAGCTGATAAATTAAAGTGAGTGTTAATGCCACTATCATACAGCTGTGGCATTCAGAAACAGCCAGTGAATCCGAAATCTCCTTTGATGTATTTTCTTGGATAATTGGAGATGTGTCATGATAGCGTGCAGCGTACCGGTGAACCAGCCACTCGATGCACTTGTGAGCCGGCTTGAGGAGGAAGTACGGGCAGAGACGTGTGAGGAACAGTGAGATGCCAGCATCCAGCTTCTCGTTGACCTCCTTGGACTGGACGCTGCGCTCCAGGGTCATCGAGGCGGGGCTGAACAAGGTGCTCTGAAACTCCAGGAACGCCGACTCGATTCCCAGCAACTCCTCCAGCCCCGTGCAGCCTGGATGAGGAAGACAAGGACAGATGGGACGAACGTCAGGGAAGAAATGGGCTTAAAAAAGGAAACACGAAAGAGGAGGACAGAACTAACCGAGGGCGAAGAAGGTGCTCCTGTCCATGGACGCCGCCTCTTTGGGGTCGAAGAGGAGCGAGGCGACCTCCCTGCGGCTCAGCAGGTTGGCATCGCTCTGAGGCAGCGCGAGCCTCTTCAGCTGGTGAGCCAAAGATGTCATGATGGGCGTTTATTCTGAAGGAGACACAAAAACAGTCAAATCAGAGGCTTCATCTCTAATCCTGAGCCTTTCAAACAAACTGAACAACTTTCTTTAAACAGCAGAAAAACAGACTGTTGGATGACAAAAACATTCCCGACACTTCACCTCCTTTAAAAATAAAACCACTTCTGTTAAACATGGAAATCTTAAATATGCAGTTTTTAAAAAGGGATTCTGGACTGTAAATTAACCTCAGAGCAGAAAATAAAGAGTGAAAAGTTCAAACACAAACCGAAATAACTGCAGCAGCAGGTTTTAAATATAAATGTATGATCCATAATTCAGTGTGAAGCATGTGAATATATAAGAATGAACCCAATAACACAGCGTTGAGCAGCGGTGTGAAGACAAAGCTATTTTTAAAAAAACTGTTAAATAATAATTTTAGGAACACATTTTGCTTACGAATGTAACAGTGAAATACTCTCGAAAGAAATGAAAGTTAAGGTGACTTCTGTGCGGAGCGACGTTTTAGTTTAAGCGAGAAAACCTTAAATCTGCAGTTTTTTAAAGGGAGTTTTGAGCGTAAATGATCGGATCCTTCTGCAGCGGCGCGTTAATAACACCGGCCACGACCAGCTCGGATTAAAGCGACAGAAACTGCCGGAATAAGAGTCAGAAAATCATATTAACGTTATTCACCGACAGACCGGTTCCAGTCGGTTTCAAACGCGGAGGCTTCACGTTCAGAGAGTTTATTACAAGTTTGCGTGTCCTGATACTAACTCTATTAACTCTGCGGTTTTCCGAATGGACTTCTGCCAGTGAAAGAACCGTGTGTGAAATATTGTCTCGCTTCTCGCTGGGTTGGAATTATAATCCAGATAAAATGAAGCTCACACTTCAGACTTCTTCTGTAGTCGAAGGTGAACTCTGTGTGACTTCTGTGGTTAGGCTGACCGGAAACACGCGTCCGATCTTTAAAGAATCACAAATATTCAACATTTCAGCGCAAAAAATCCAAAATCCGTACCTGTCTACTCGGATCGCACCGACACACGTGGGTACGGAACGCGATTTGACCGGTTTCGTTCTACATCCGGTTCACGGCGGATGTTTTTTACTTTTTAGTCTTTGATAGCGAAACGAGATGATTCACCCAATCTACTTCCGTTTGTGCCGGAAACAGTCCGAGACGTTTTATTTTGGAGAAAAAAAAAACGCTCCTCACTATTTCTTCAAAACAAAACAAAAATATATCAAATTTATGAAGATTAAAAACAGAAAAAAGTCAAAATCTTTAAAATAAAAAGCTAAACCAAGCAAATGTTAAATCAAAACAAAATCCAATTAATGTAATATTTAATGAATACATTTGATGATTGCGCGTTTCTGTAGATTTTCAGTCATCTCTGCTGCTTGAAAAAAGCGACTGGACTGGTCTCATCTCTCATCCAAGAGGCTTCTTCAGCTCAGCAAAGGTGGAGTGACCCAGGTATTTAACATATAAAGTATCTATCCATCTTTTAAACCCAATGCAGGTGTCCCCTGGAAGTGTTTGTTCAACCACTACTGTTCATGTGCATAATCACATGTGCCAAGGTGTGAAAAAAGTCAATCAGGCGTTTTGGGAGAAACCACTGTGAGACTTCACCCCACTCTATCAAGTGACCTACTTTATGGTTCAGCTTTGATTCTGCATTTTCTATTTGCTAAGAAGGCAAATGTCTCCATAAGAAAATATATAATGTGAAGAAATAAAATACAGTTTAAAGCACAGAAAATTCAAACCTGTGTGGCAGTGTTGCCAACATGCACAAAAATGTAACTGCAGACGCTTCAAAAATCTGCATGTTTCTATTTCTGTAACTTAATCCAGCGATTTGCATTAAAAAAAAGAACATTTTCTGCCATTTCCTGATTAATTCGCCATCTTCTAATCAAGCCTCTGGGGTCCAAAAGGCTTTAATCAAACATTTCCTCAGAGAAGCTTCCTAATGAGCAGTACAGTGAGCCGTTCAGTACAAAGTGCTTTATTTACATAAATATCAACACTGGTCATAAAAAGACAGATGTGTTCCTGTGGTTCTAAATGTTCTTCAGTGGATTCAATATATTTTGTGCTTGTGATGAAGATGATTTCTCCTCCTTCAGACCTGCAGTCAGTCTGTGCAGGACAGCTTCCACCTCATGTGGATCCATTAGAAACTCCACTTTCAGGAGTTTCCTGATCCTCCTCCTGCTCCTGCTCCTCAAATTGGCCGCAGGTCCTCGGGGACGGGGATCTGTTTGAGCTCCTCCATGTATGTCGAGGGCTCCTTAAAGACGTCTTCAAACAGGAGCTTCATCAGTTCACTCACATATTCTGAAAAACATCAAGTTCACTGTAAACCCCTCGAATGCCAATAAAGTTTGAACACATGAGTTTAAACTGTCACACATGAACAGGTGTAGACTTCAGTCACAGGTGTGTTTGGACTCACTGAGTTTGGGCTCGCTCTGCTGTGGCTCTGCTGTGACCTCTGAACTCTTTGCTTCGTGTTTGTCGACGTTCTCGTTGAAGTGCATCGCGGCCAGATACAGCCTGGAAACAAACTCATTTTTACACACAGGGGTTTAAAGGTGTGACATCAGAGTTAAAGCAGCAGCGTTTACCTGCAGAGCACTCCCATAAATGGGAAAACGACGTTCTTCGGCGTAAAGCGCCGTATGAGTTGATGGAAGGACTCCAGCGAGGACGTCTGGTTGTCGTGACTCAGTTTGCCGACGTCACAGAGAATTCGCTTGTTGAGCAGGAGCTTCTTTACTTTGTGGAGAGCCACCGAACCTGCAACAGCACGACACGGCTGAGGACGGTCAGCGGAAAACAGTAACAGGTGACCAGACAGCCAATAGGAAAGCAGCACAGCAAAAAAATTACTGCTATAATAAAACAGATGCTTAGGATTCACATCACAGAATAATCCTCAGTCCCTCAGACAGCTACACAATCAGACAGGAGTCACCCCCTGCTGGTCATCAATGAGAATGCAGATGAGAAGAACTCAGAACAAACAGGTGAGGTGTGAACAGGTGTGTGACTGTTTTATTGGTCAGCGACCTCACTGACCTGGCTGGAACCACTTGCTGGGATCCATGGAGACCCTGTTGGGATGTGCGCATGTCGGGAACAGTGGATCATCATGAGTGTGAATGTTCTGTATGTGGTTTACAAAGGATTTCCACTTGGCCACCTTCTCTGGTGCGGACGTGGACGACGTGGCGGTCCAGTAAACATGGTTCCTGATGCTGGGCAGCCATCGGCGCACCAGCAGACATGCTTTATTTTTGGCCAGTTTTTTCAGCTTCCTGGACAAACCTGGGAAGATAAAACATGTTAGATGCATCTCCGAGTGCGCCGTGTCAGGTGACTGAGCCATACCCACCCTTCTCCAGGTGCTGAGTGTTGTAGTAATGGAGGACGTTTCGCTCCCTCAGGTATTTCTGCACGCGCGTGCGGCGGTCGGTCACGATGTGTTCCACGCTCAGATGGTTAGCCTGGAGCAGGTCGAGGCCTCGCCGCAGAGCTTCCGTCTCCATGTGCGAGCTGCCACCAACCTCAGTGCTCTGACAGAGAAGAACCACAAGCAGTCATGTGATCACGTCTTACTTCCTGTTTGTGCAGAGCGGGGTTTACCTGAAAGAGCTGGATGTCGATGATGCTGCTGCTCTTCAGGTGCATCAGGGTGTAGCTGCCCAGTTTGCCACAGTGTGCTGTCGAAGGAATTTACTTTGTTAGACCAAAATAACCACGAGTCAGCAAAAATGAGAAAACGATGACATTTGTTCACCCTGTAGGTCCGCCCTCATGCGTCCTCCCACCGCCACGCTGCCCTCGCCTCTCAGGCGCTCCATCAGCACCTGCTGATCCTGCTTCCACTTATGGTTGATGGCGGGTTCCAGAAACATCCGGGCGTGCCTTCTGAAGGTATTGTACTGGAACATCTGGAGGTTCATGGCTCTGCAGACCTGCACACAAAGCAGAAGAAGCACTTTAAATGTTACTAAAGGTACTCGTGGGCCGGTCCGTGAGCTCTGTCATGGAGAACGTCTGCATGAACATTCAGGTGTCTGTTTGTCTGTTAAACTCGGAAACAAGGAGCTCATACAGGACGCACAGAGGTGGAGAAGCTTTCTAAAGTCAGTGTTTATGGGTGTTACTGTGCTCGGGTTAGAAAGTGCTGTTACCTTTTCCACCTGAGTGAAGGACCCTCCGGTGAAATAAATGGCCGCAGACATCTGCAGGTTTCCCAGTGGCGTGCTTCCCGCCACCGGCTGGCTCTCCCACTTCCTGCTATACTCGCAGTTGGGGCAGAGCTGGCTGAAGGAGACGAAGGTGCCCATCCGCCGCCGCTGCACCTCACAGCTCAGCCTGCACACGGGACAGCTGAGGAAGAGATCTCTGAGGCAGCTCTCAAACACGATGTACTTGGGGTCATTGTAGTCTGAGGACGTGGACTCCACCTCGCTGTAAGGGCGGAGAACAGCAGGTCCCAAATCAGATGTTTGCTCCCACAGACAAAACTTAAACGCCGATGGAGGCGTCAGCACCTTACCGACTGTCGGACTGCTCGTTCGAGGAGTCATCTGGCTCGTACGGCTCACAGATGGGGTCGTACGGGTCGGGGACTTCAGGAAGATCTTTTTCTTCCTCCACTTCTTCCTGCTGCTCCTCCTCCTCCTCATCTTCTTCTTCCTTCACTTCAAGACGAGGTCTCTTTGCTGGTCTGATGCCTGGCTGAATCCCTGTCTCTGATTGGGTGGTCACTGTTCCCACATTGCAGTGCGACACTGTGGCCTGCGTGGCTGAAACAAAGAAAACATGTTTGACTCTTTTTAGAGCCCATTCATGCTTAAGTTTCATAATTTCATTTCATTAATAAACTTAAAAAATAAAAATATGTATTTGTTATCAGTAAGTCCAAAACATCAACATCCAGGGCTGCAGTTTCTCTGCTGTCCAGCAGAGGCGCCAGCAGCGAGTACGTCCACATAGACTCCCATGTTAAAACATTACAGCAGAAATAAACATGTTTACTGATACAGAAACTGTTCTGGTATCTGTAGTTGATTTCCCACTTCAAAACAGCTGTATGGCCACTCACAGGGTAAATGTGTGAAACAGTCCGTGTCTAAACTATGTGACCTCTGACCTGAGGTATTGGAGAAAACTAAGAGGGATAAGAGGAAAGCGAGAGCAATTGCAGAACTTCCTCATACTCAACTTCATGTAGGCTCTCTAATTTGAGGAGCACAAAGCAAACCTTCTAACCCGGCTGCTTTCTTACACGCCACCATCTGGCCCAAAAATGGTTGTCTTCCAAAATAACTTTGAGGCTTCCAAAAGCAGAACCCCATGTGTGCCTGTGTCCATCTTTTAGTTACAGTGTGTGGCACTGATACACACCTTTGCTTCTCACATGCTGCTTCAGCGTGTTGTAGGATAACTGGGTGGCAGCACATCTCGTAGAGGGCGAGTAGGATGTCTGTGTGCCCACCGATACCATATAGTGACAGAACTGCGTCGCCACTGAGACTTTGGGTTCAGGGTCGGTCTGACAGGCGGTGTTCTTGAAGCGAGTGAGAGGGAGCAGCACCGGACTCTGGAGAGAGGACATGAGTATTTCACTAAAACTATGGCGTACACAAACTGTCAAAAATAAATACATTACTTGATAATAATGCGCTAAATACTGGTTTACTATAAATTTAGACAGGTGTGAATGGTTGTCTGTACATTGGAATTTTTTTGATAGGACAAATGTTGCACAATTAAAAACTGCGCTTAACCAAATGTGTGGAATGTAATGATATGCTCATGAAAAGCGAAAGAAGCCGTTATACATGCTGGTACATATATATCAGCAAATAGGTAATATCTGCTTACCAAAACATTGATCAGCCTCTAAAAGTGTGTCAAAAGTTGTAATGATTATCAGCACTGACAAGCATGGTCAGAACAATAAACATCCTAATATATGGTACTGACTCCTCAATATTTTAATAATAATTTTTGATTAATAAAACCAAAATCAAACACATTATTTATTGAGTCATTTATTTAGGCGTTTTTTGTCCTCTGCATAAATCGGCTTCTGATCAGTTATTTCTATCTGCTGGGTTCTCTGCCAGCATACCTAAATGTGAGCTTGGGTCTAAGCACGTTGAAGATTTTTTTTTTTTTTAAACCTAAAACGAATCACAAATATTTATTGATGTCATGTTTTGGCCTGATATGTTTATTTTTAATGACTCTTTAAGAGAACATTATTTCCTGAGTGTTGGGTGTTTTTAATTCTGGCAGGTTTGGACCTCCATACAAACAGCGGTCGCAGCCTACCCGTTAAATATCGCTATTTCCAGGCTTTTGTCCCAGCTCTGAGCATGCTGGGGGGTTTCTCTGAATAAATTCTGTGTTTTAGACGTTAACGGAAACAATTAGGTGAACAAATCATCGCCTTGTTTATTCCGTTTTTTTTTTTAACGATAATCCAGCTGGTGGGATTAAACCGCCGCTAATCCGCGTTTAAAACGCCCGTTTCCCTCTGCTCCGGCACCCCGCCGCCCGCCGTGGAGCTCCACGGGGTCAAGTGAGGCTCACCGCCGTCGCTTTGGACTCCTCCACGTCTCCGTGGATGAACGGCAGCGCCCCGTCCTTCAGCAGCAGCCTGGCTGAGAACCCGGCGTCATACTGGGCTTTGTTGACGAACGAGTCCTCGGAGAAGTGGCGCGAGCAGACGTACACGGTGGCTTTGGGCGGCCGCTGGTCCGAGAACAGGTACTGGATCCACTGCTGCCGGATCCGCTCCTCCTTGGGCAACGCGAACAGATTCAGCTTGCCCTCGCAGCCGAAGATGCATTTCTTGGGAGACATCCTGGTCCGAGTCCCGGTCCCGCTCACGGAGCTGGAAAAGTTCCCGAGCTGAGCGCGAGCAGGGGGCGGAGCCCGCTCGCATGACCATAAAAGGAAACCCCGCCAGTTAAAGTCCACGCGGCCAAAAAGCAGAGAAAGTATCGGAGCACGCGCGGGGACTACTCTGATTACTTCAGCTCAGCGGACCTCACTGTGCGACATTCAGGCCAGCTCCGTTATTAAGCTACCGTTAATGTGACGGGAGCAAAGTCACGATTTTTCTAGGACGGTTTAACGTCCACAAATTAAAGCTTATGTTGTTCTAACGGGGGACACATCATCCGTAAGTGTAATCTGCTTTGTGTGATGTGTTGATGCGCTCCGTGTTCAAAGTTTAACTCACTGCAATAAAAAACTCTTTAAAGAAAGTGCCGCACTGCGTTGGCCTGTCAGTGAACCATCTCACTTCAACCTACCATCTTTGTCAGCAGTTCCCCGGAGTGGTTCGCGCCTCCTTCCACTGGGGCGCTATAAAATGGCCCCGCTGTAAGCTGTCAACCTTAAGTCTATATGTGAATGTGTGACAGGAGCTTCAAGGAGTCCGCTTTCATCGCTGCGCTGCTCACAGGCGGGTCAGTAACGGGGATACAGTGAGCCTGCCCCCGCCGGCTTTAACAGACTCCCTTTAGCACCTGACCGCCAGTGGCAGCTTGTAGCCGCAGCGCTTCCCTGTCTGAACGCCGCTGCAGCTTGTTAGAAGCTCCGCTGCGGGTGAGCGGAGCGCTTCTTTCTCTCTCGGTGGTTCTGATTTATTTTTATTTTTCTACTTTTAGTTTCTGTCCGCGGTGGGAGGGCTAAAGCTAACGTTGGCAGAGACACGGTTCGTTTTTCGCGGGGCCCCGCCCTTTGCGTGATTTTATTGGCCTTACACAACGTCATTTACCCGAGCTAAACGCTGATTGGCTGGAAGTTGACAGCCTGTAGTTAAAGGACTGCGCACACGTGGGTGCGATCACAAACACAGGGAGGGAAGGAGGGGCGGGCTGTCGATGTATGTGCAGAACTTTTATAAGGACCGGAAATAATCTTATTTTTCAGTACAGTTTGTGGTGGTTAATTTATCATAAGGTTATTTTATACGTGTCCGCTGTCCTGCTCCCATCAAAGGTCTGTATAAGGTGAGCGCGTACTTACCAGATAAACGGGAGCGCTGCAGCTCCACAGGACGTCTGCTTTTACCTAAAGGCGAGGGCTGCTGGGTAACTCAGGCCGACGCAGCCCCTGGTGGTTAGGTGAATAAGTTTGAAACTGTTACATTTAAATGCACTCCTCTGTTCTGATGCCTAGAAGATGCCTGGGTTCAAGCAGTTTTAGCTCCTCCCCCTTAAGATAGGTGTGTGTGTGTGTGTGTGTGTGTGG
>JASGAU010406114.1:0-2500 GCA_030220045.1 Australoheros facetus
CTAATCTTAAAAATAGAGAGGGTGTCTGTCTCCTGAATCCAAGCTGGGAGCTGGTTCCACAGAAGAGGGGCCTGAAAGCTGAAGGCTCTGCCTCCCATACTGTACGTATGCATGCATGTATATCTATTTATGTCAGTGGCCAGTGCAATGAGTCATCATCCACCACCAACAAAATAAAAACAACTCTGGTCAGAATTTCATAAAGATTGCTGAAGATATCAATCCTGTGACAGGACAAACTCAAGCCTTACCTTCACCTAGGGAGCTTTGTTGTTTAACATAAAGATGTGCACATGTACAGTTGTATTTCATGTATTTTTTTATTCTTATTCATAGTAGGTATGAATTTGGCTGCTTGGTGTGCTTCCAGCCAGATGATAACACACTAAAGTTATTACAGGGGCTGTACTGCTTGCCAGTTTCATAGCTTTTCCGTGCCAAACTCATCAACTTTGAGCTACCCAAAGCATTACAATATTATTCCTTGCAGGACTAAAATATGATTTCCATGCCAACTCTTTTCTCCGTGTTCCCACTGTTTGTGTCTTTCTCGCACTTCCAGCTGTTCCTTCTCCCGTCACCTGCTGGTTTGCTCAGTTTTAGTCACTCTCTCAGCTTTATTTTTGGTCTTGCTTGCATCTGCATCACTTTATGAACAATAAACATACTTACTTTGGTGATATCTCATAACAAAGCAATAAAGGCTTTTTTTTGTCACATCTAAAAACTCTGTATATTAAGCAATCTTTTGCTATCAGTCATTTAAAAAAAATGAAATGACTGTTAAACTGCGGAATGACGGTTTAGAGCCAGTCACAGTTTATAAAACGAAATGTGAGGACAGCAGTAAATGGCAGAATACTTAATTCACCCAGCTGGTGCTGTCAGTCACATTAATATATATTTTAATACAATACAAAAATTTTTGAGCATTGCTCTGAATAAATTATGCAAATCAAAACTACAAAAAGCTACAAACATTTTTTCTTTTTCTAAGATGAGATTTGGCATTTACAGCAACTTTCTTAAAGGTTTCCACTGACAGATCTTATGCAGTAACAACAACCTGTATTTAACTGCATTGGCTTCAGAATGTGTTACAATGAAATAAATTCTTTTAGTTTATGGCCTGATCAACACATATGATTCTCAAGAGGGACTCACTGTTGTTTGACTACATAGCAAAAATTTAAAAATTAAACAATATATGCAAACCTTTCACTACACTTCTATTTCACTAAAGTAAAACTAGGATGGGATTTTATTGTTAATGATTTATTTAAAAATGTAGGTTTGAATTTAAAATCTTTGACCCCAAATTGATAGAAATCTGGCTCCATGCTACTGTTCATCACCCAGTCTATAGAAATGGTATGAGTTTAAGTTTGCTTAGGAGCTTAGAATTTGTTTGTTTGAAAAAAAGAGCACAATCACCAAATTATGAAGCCTGTAGGGATTCATAGGATTTTCTTAGGTTTTGACATACCAGATAAATGCAAGTGAATAAGCTCTGACTGACCCACTGTACACACGACAAATGGTAGACAAACAATAACTAGGATAAAACATCTCACAGATAAAGAGGCCCACTGTAATATCAGCCCTAGCAATCAGGAAGCAATAGTGAACCTGTGTTTGTTCGCTTTTAGTTCCTTGTGGAGGTTTTCTGCCTCCAAGTAGCTACAAAAATTAGTTGTAGCAACTTTAAATAAAAGAATAACTGGATCTGCAACACCGTAACTTGTCACAGCAAAAATAAATTATAGTCAACTATAATTTTATCATGTCTCTTAATGTCAGTTCTTCTATCATCACTTAATTATTCTGAAATAACATGAATATTTTAATCCATTCATTTCAGGGTGACTTTGGACATTTAGATACACATTTTATGTGTATCTAACCACTACACTGACCGAAACATCACAATTAAAAAGAGAACACAATCTCCATGCATTCAGGTTTTTTTTAACCACTTATGCAGCTTTCAAACAAGTCGTGCTGGAGCCTACCCCAGCTGTCAGAGAACAAGAGGCAGGATAGACCTCAGACAGGTAACCAGAGCCCACACAGAGAGACAGACAACCACACACTGTCACATCCACACAGATTAGAATTTAGAATCACATATTAACATAATATGTAAACTTTGACTGTGGAGGGAATGCTGGATGAAATAAGTTTAATATAATATGTAACTTTTGTTACCATAAATATGAGCATTAAAGTTCAGTCAGTTCAGCTTGCAGTCACAGATGGAGCACAATTTTGACTAAATTCAGACCAAGCCTGAGATGAATATTTGCTGTTCAACTAAAATCCTACAGGCCAAGCACGACTCCTCAATCACATTTTTCAGAGTGTGAAAATGGGGAAGGACAAAACAGCAGCATTTGTGTAGATGGAAGTGTGAGTCATGACTGTATTTGCACAGAGCAGGAGTCTCGGCAGACAGCACCAAACAAACCAATTAATGCTAGTTTAAGTTTAACTTGATTTT
>JASGAU010406114.1:7500-16529 GCA_030220045.1 Australoheros facetus
ACATGCAACTTGTTCAAAATTCACAACTCTTATTCAAAATTCATTTTCTGTATTAACCTGTGTGAACTGAATGACACAGCAGTGGGGAATAAATGTAATTACAGTAGATGTCTTTCTGAAAGTGTTGTAACTACATCTAAGGATGTGGTTCCTCCACTATTATCTTCTTCAATGCCAGATGCCCACATAGTGCAGAGCAGCTACTTAAACTCTTCTGCCACAGAGATTACCTCCTTAATAGTGTTACATCCTCACTGCATATAAATCTGGAAACTGTGGCTCCTCTCAAAAAGAAAACGTCAAATCAGGAGCACTTCTGTCCCTGGTATAACTCACAAACATGCAGCTTAAAGCAGATAACCCCCTAAGCTGGAGAGGAAATAGCATCTCACAAATTTGGAAAAATCTTCATTTAGCCTGGGAAACGAGTTGCTGTACAATTGTTTAAATGCTGGTAACGATCCAGTTCATGGTCGGATCCGGGACTTTGTAAAAAGATTCTTTAACATCGTGAGTTAGGGCCAATATTCACATATTTGCCTCTAACCTTATGCGGAAAAAGTCAGAATCCTCTAAAAATCATTAGTTTACAACACAACACAACCATAGGTTCTGTCATATAGCAAAGTTTGTTGTTGATTGAAGGAAGATTCCATATCTAATGATCCAGGATGCTGAAAATGATTTATGATTGAGTATGACAACATTAGTAGTATCTATTGCAGTGTAGTATTGGGACATGGAAAGTTTGGTGTGTGTGTGAGGTATGTGCTCTACTTAGTGCCCTTCTAGTCTGAAGAGCTTCGGTCAGGATTCAGAATTCATCACAGTACAGAAAAACAGCATTAGTGATTATTAATGATCTTCTTATGGCCTGTGAACTCATCTCTGTGCTTGCTTATAGTTAGGGCTGGATCAGGTGTCCCTGAGCCCTCCCTTATTTATGCTGCAATATAGGCTCAGGCTGCTGGGGGCTTCCTGTGATGCACTGAGTGTGTCTTCTTCACTCACCTCTTTTTCACTCTCTGCATTTATTTACTATTAATCCCAGGCTCGCTATTAAAAATTACATTTTGTGATATTTTTTTTCTATTTCTGTCAACAAATCCGATGGAAACTTCTCAACAATATTCCAAGGCAGCAGTCAGAGTCAATCATAAATGTATCTCTTTTTTATTTAGTTACTGTACTTGGAAAAGTACTGTGAAAACTTCTAGCTGTTCCTCTTTGGGTGATGAGAAAAAAACTGTTCACTGTCAGAGTCACATAAGCCATATGTGTCCCTTTCTTGTAGCACTTTTTTAACTGTATTTTACTTTGGTTTTATCCCTTTTTGCTGTTCAGCATCTTTGAGTTTGGTGCCATGAAAATGTTTCATCATCCCATACGTCTCCCTATTTATTAAATTATTAATGTTTGTCTATTATCCTTTTACACCTGTCTGGTTCCACTCACCAAACACTGCAGCAAAGGTGGTTGCACATTCCCTGCCCTGCTGCATGCTTGTGCCAGGCTCCCAGGCTCCTGCTTCACTCAGTTCCCTTCCACTATCTGAAAGACTCCCACCTTCTGAACCTCTTGCACTCTGAGCAGTCATGGCCTCCGGCTCCTGAGCCTTATATGCAGTTATGCTCCAGGTGCTTTTCCCGACCACAACCAAAACACTTCATTGCTTCTACCATTGCAAAAATTATTTAGTTATAACCTTTTGAATCAAATTACCTCACTTTGCACGTCATCATGTACAAATGTCTCCTAAAATACATGGTACACTTCAATTTGCTTGAATCAAAGCCCAACAGAAACATTTTCATTGCTGACACAAGCTGAAAAGGGCATGAAAACGTCTCCAGTACTTCATTAATGATAACCAGTGGCAGAAGTGTAACAGAATGATTCTTTTTTCCTTGTTCTTTTGTAGGATTATCATAGGGAAAAACTGTTACATTTCTCATTTATTCATGTTTAACATCAGTATAAACCTTGTCAACTGAATCCAGATTCATAGATCCAGATTTTTATTACAACTGAACTGTTGCTGCCTTCAAATTTCCTCCACCATGACACCACACTTCTCCACTATGTTGACTGGAATTTGATAGCATACTGATGGGATTTTTTTTTGTTTATTTCTTTTTGAAATCTCAGACATTGTTACCTCCCAACCATATTCAGTGCTTGTTGGTTGTCAACAGAAGACCAATCAGCCACCCCATGAACCCTGACAGTGCTGAAAAAACAAAACAAAACACAAAAATATGTAAACAATCTGAAGCACTGAGAGAACTATACAGAAAACCAAACATTTATGGAAAGTGCACATTCACTCTCCAACCCACTTTTCACAGTGTAAAGAAATAGGGCTCCCTGGGGATAGATGGAGAGCCTGGCAACCACTACTCGCTCCAACTGAGACCAAGCACACAGCTGTTCACAGCAGCTTTCACCAATGGCCCAGATCTTAAAACGCAAATATGCACATGGAAGCTATAAATACAGAAATATTAACGCAAAGTTGCAAATAATTCAACAATCCAGACATATTTGACTACTGGATTAAAGGCAGATATACACACACATCATCATTCTGAGATGATTACATACATGTCTCCTCCACATTTTAACACAATTGTAGCACATATACACTACATTATCAAAAGTATTCACTCATATGCCTTCATACACACATGAACCTGAGTAACATCCATTCTTAATATCAAGGGTTTATTATGATGTGGGCCCACCCTTTGCAGCTATAACAGCTTCAACTCTTCTGGGAAGTCTTTCCACAGGTTTAGTATTTATGGGAATTTTTGACCATTCTTCCAGAAGCACATCTGTGAGCTCAGCCACTGATGTTGGAGAGAAGGCCTGGCTCACAGTCTCTGCTCTAATTCATCCCAAAGGTGTTCTATCAGGCTGAGGTCAGGACTCTGTGCAGGCCAGTCAAGTTCTTCCACACTAAACTGGCTCATCCATGTCTTTATGGAGCTTCTTTGTGCACTGGTGTGCAGTCATGTTGGAACAGGAAGGGGCCATCCCCAAACTGTTCCCACAAAGTTGGGAGCATCAAATTGTCCCAAATGTCTTGGTATGCTGAAGCATTAAGAGTTCCTTTCACTGGAACTGAGGGGCTGAGCCCAACTCCTGAAAAACACCCCCTCCACCAAACTTTACACTTGGCACAATGCAGTCAAACAGGGCCCGTTCCCCTGGCAACCACTAAACCCACACTCCTCCATCGGATTGCCAATTGAAGAAGTGTGATTCATCCCTCCAGAGAACACATCTCCACTGCTCTAGAGTCCAGCGGCGTTGTGGTTTACACCACTGCAGCTGATGCTTAGCATTACGCTTGGTGATGTAAGGCTTGGATGCAGCTGATTGGCCATGGAAACCCATTCCATGAAGCTCTTTATGTACTGTTCTTGAGCTATTTTGAAGGCCACATGAAGTTTGGAGGTTTGCAGAGATGGACTTCTTCTTCTTTGTGACTTCTGTGTACAATGCTCCTCAGCATCGACTGCCACTTTGTGGGTGAGTTGCTGCCATTCCCAATCATTTCTACTTTGTTATAATATCACTAACCACTCAGAACATTTTTGAGATTATGTCTTCACTTTAATTTGTCCCAGTTAGTTAATCTGCGCTAATGTCTATGATGCAGTTTAGCCGGATACAGCAGTCTGCATCAAGACTACTTTAACCAGAACACATTAAAATACTGGATAAAACTGCTTAAACTGCAAGACGGTCATCCAAACCAGAACTATAACCAGTCATCTGGCAGCAACACCATGGTTCAGTCAGTTCAGCAATTTTGACCTACAGATTTCAAACAACTGATCTGGCTTAAAATCTGCTCTGAAAATAGTTAATTCAGAGTTAAAATTAGCCCTTATCTGCACTGTGACTGTTCATCTTATTATGTAATATGCCTAGTGGACGGATGAGTGACACAAAAGAAATGCTGACATGATAATCTGATGGGCACTTTATTTATAGCATACTTCACTGTTGTGGTCTTTTGTTAAGGCTTCTCTTTGTGACCGCTTCCTACTCCAGTTTCCTTTCGCTCACTTCCTTGCATCTAAAAGCAGCAAAAATACACAGACACACAAACAACAGGCTGTTCTTATCTTAATTTATTCCCTGAGGATGCAAGAATTGAACTTGTTCTCTTTAACACACACACACACACACACACACACACACACACCTCATTAACCTGGAAAGAAGCTCTTAGGCCACAGGAAGCTTTACACTCCATTAGCCAATGCCATTATTGCAGGTACTTGTACAGTAAATGGGAATATATCTGTGGTTTCTGCCAAACAGTAGAAACAGGTATGACCACTGACATAAGATATATGAATAGCTGGAAAAGTATAATAGATCAATGTGAACAGCAATAAATCTTTGTGCACAAATCTCCCAGCAGCTGATTCTGTCTCAATCATTGCCTGCTGTCTGAACAAAAACATGACCAGGAAAAAAAAACTTATTGTATCTCAAGAGGATTGACGATCCACCACTGCAACAAGTCCTCCAACTTAACTGTCATATTGGTTGTTTGTTCCTACATCTCAAGTGGCCGATATGAGAATTTGTTAAACGATGGCGGAGCACATTGGAAGGTACTGAATTTGGGTTTTGGGTTCAAACACAAAAACCCAAATTCAACCAGGAGTTTGGAGTTTGGAGAAAATAAAGTCTTAAATTATCGACTTTTGGAATTGAGTTTCTCGTCCACATATACATATGGAATCTTTATGTGCATGTAATGTATTCTTTTTAAAGAAAAATAGAAGCGCTTTACCACAAAGAAGGTATATTATTGTAGGCAGCCACTTCAACTTGTTTCATCATTAGAGCAGTCAATTCTGAAAAAAAAAGAAAATGCATTATTGTGTTGGTAATGCATGTCTCATTAAATACTTGTTAAAAACTACTTGGTTATTCTTTAGTGGCGCCTTGGATTCACGGAACACTGGACCATCTCTTTATCCTCTTGAGAATACCTGAGGGTGCGTGGGGGTTTGCCCAACCGGTCTACATGTGTTTTGTAGACTTGGAGAAGGCATTCCACTGTGTCCCTAAGGGTGTCCTGTGGAGGGTGCTTTGGGAATATGGGGTATTGGACCTGTTGTTATGGGCATTTTGGTTCTAGTAAAAGCTTGGTTCACATTATCTGCAATAAAACAGACTCATTTTCAGTGGGTATTGGAATCCACCAGAGCTGCTCTCTGTCATTGATTCTGCTCATAATTGCATGGTCTCAGAGTCGGTTTTGGTGGGTGATGTTGGAGTGACAACCTCCAACTTGCACGGAGGGGTGCAGCGAGTCTCAGGGGCTGGGATGAGAACTCACTGGTGAGTAGAAGACGTTCTTGATTTACTGTTCAATCCACATTCTCACCCTCATCTATGGCCTTGAATTGTGGGTATTTGGATAAATGTTGGACCATTGCAGTATATTTAAT
Source organism: Australoheros facetus (assembly GCA_030220045.1). Lineage (NCBI taxonomy): Eukaryota > Metazoa > Chordata > Actinopteri > Cichliformes > Cichlidae > Australoheros > Australoheros facetus. The sequence goes on from JASGAU010406114.1 coordinate 12,984, forward strand.
TTTTGTAGAATTTCATATTTGAAGAACAATCATAGCATAAGCATTAGTGTTTCCACAGCTTAGCTGCTTTGATCTTTACGCACCTGCATATTGTTCTATCAGTGAATGTTTAGAGGAACAGCTGCTGTAGATTTGTTTTAAATGGTTTTGTTGTTTTTCTATATTAACACACGGTAACTTCATTTGTTGCTGCTTCCAAACTATTCAAAGTCAGAGTTACTCAATGTGTATTTTGTTCTGGTCAAAATGGTCAAAATTGAAGAACACACAAAAATCCATTGTTGGTTCATCACAGGAAATTTAAAAAAAAGGTCTCCTGTGTCCACCAATTTGCCCCAACATCCTCTGCTGACTTTGAGGCTTCATAACAAATTAATACAACAGCACTTTTTAAACATGAACTCTGCACATGTCCAGTAGATCTGTTGGGGACGTTGTTCAAAGTCACTCGACTTCACATCTAATAAACAACCAGCGACAGTCCAGTTCAGCTGGGTTTTCACTCATTGAAATATTCCAGGGTGCTGAGTAGTGTGCCTGAGACATGACATAGGATGACCGCTGGAATATTACCTGCACTTTTCTCACAATATTCCAGTCGGACACAAGCTTTGTACTCTGCCCAGGCAGGTTAGAGACCATTTAATGTTGTATATATTGTGCGAAAATGATTTACATGTAATTTCTTAAGTCATAATTCCTACATACAAAAGAGGCTCCTTCACGTTAGTGTTAATTTATGCTTCTGTGTATCTGTTGAGATTGGGCACTCACTGAAAACCAATGCCAATGTTTGTCTTAGTTAATGTGTGAGAAATCCAAAATGTAGGATATCTATTTATCATTGGGGAAAAAAATCACATTATTTTCCTTTCTCTCTTCCTTGATCCCTGCATCCATATATCTATGGCTCTCTCACACACACAGAAATACAATGTCACACATGCCTTCTTATCATGGTTTTGTTGAAACGAATTTATTGGTTGGGCAAAATCAATAAGCTGTTCCTCTCACTCTCTCCAGCTTTCCTGTCCATTTCCTCACAGTGTGCTTCCATAACCCATCCTTGCAGCCCACACACACACTCACAGACTTCATTCACAAAAGCAGTCAGCGGGCTCATTCAGAGGCCAAAGCAAAGTCCAGGTACTCAATCTCTGTCAGTGATAGCGACAGGGCTTGAAACTGTTGAAGCAGATTGCAGCCAGTAGAAATACACTGCTCAGACTCTCATTTGCAGGCTACATTGGAGACTGAATAAACAAACAAATCTTTGCGAAACACTAATGAATATTAAACAATAAATACATGTAAGTGTGGTTGTTAATTTCAGTTTACCATCTCTTTTAATTATCCTCCATTCCACTGAGATCACAAATCAATTTTCACTAATTGTTTTAATGTCTCTTTAGGTGTTTCTTCAGGTCTGAGTTTGGCTTTCTTTGGTAAGACAAAAGTTTAGTTATTGTTATTATTCCATTAATTTGCTCAAATCTCATCAGTTACCAGCTGTTTAAACACAACTAGCCTGCATAACACAATTTGTATAACACAATATCCTAGAAATCCTGAAGACAAATCATATTTTATAAAAATAATAATTATAAAGCTGTGTGCAGCAATAAGAGGGCCCTTGCACCAGGGTGCATATTGAGCCGTGGTGCGGTCGAGCCATGCTATGGTCCACGGGTGCTCATGTTCAGGAGCATCAAGGGGTCACATGGCAGTTTTAAGCCCAGGACGCTGCTCGGGTGTTGTGTCATTTGGCTACTAATTGCCTCCTGCGCCCACTAGGTGGTGTTGGCAAGTGCCGTCTGATTACATATCATGCTGCTGTATATAATGCCTTCACCCAACAATGAAAATTTAATGCTCATGGAATGTGCATGGGCTGATTTCCTATTGCCACTGGGTGGCGCTATGGGTGTGACCTAATATTGGCACACAGACATCTCCAGACTCACACTCTAATCAAGCATGTAAAGACAGATTGGACAATGTATATTTGAGATGTAACAATATCATGTCATGTGACGAATAATTGAAATTTGGTGTGCTGCCACGAGCATGCACTTTGATGAAAACTATAAAGCTTCTTTACATTAAACTCACCAAATACATGGATCTGATGAAATCCCTAATTGTTTATCACTTTTCCCCCATTGGAATAAAATGGGGCATTTGGGTCATTGCCACGGCAACATCTTTAAAAATATGACCGGGATGTCATTGACTTTTTTGATCAGGGTGATGTATAGAATTTTTGTCCCAAAGTTCATACATTTCAGAAAAACAAAATTTTTTGCACTCCATGAACATTTTTTAGGTATGCTATTGGGCCAAATTTTTATGCATTTATACTTGGAAAGAAAATAAGTGATTCAAATTTGAGGCAAATCAGACAAATGTGTGAGTGATTACACCTATGGTTTTGGGCCTGGTCACTAAAATGAAACCCAAAATCAGAGCATTGTTACGGCAACACTGTTTAATATTCTACAAAACTTTCAACAACTTTTAATGGCCCACTTGTCTAGATTATGTTGAGCAATTTTGGCCTCACTGGGTTGAAATATGAGACCTGAAATGGCAAAAGAATGTCTCCAAAATAACACATTAAATTCAAATTGGCTGACTTCCTGATGGGTTTCTGGCTCCAAGAGACATTTTTGCACGCCTCAGGATGTTACATGAGTCTACAAAGTTTCAGATACACAGAAGAAAGGTAGCCCTGGGGCATATTTTACAAATTTTCCAGATGGCGCTGTGGAGCCATTTTGCCATATCCAATGATTAGAGTGATAAAACCTGAAAGCCTGCATCACACCGGAGGTCTGTGCCAAATTTCATGACTTTTTGAGCTTTTCAAGTCCCTCAACAAGTACTTGTTGTTTCATGGTGAATGTGCATTTCTGCAGAGGGCACCATTAAATAAAAACTCAGTTTCTGCACTGCAGCATCATCATGATCTGATGTTCATTCAGCCCACTTTTGAGGTCAAGGGATAAAACTGGGAGGAGCAATACATCAAAGTATGAAACATGACATTTCAGGTACCCACTAGGTGGCACGCTAACAATCACTGACTATTGGCATATCAACGTATTCAGGATAGGACTCTTATCAAGCCTGAGACTGTTTTTGAGTTACAGCAATTTTGTGCTTCACAGCGAAACATCAAAATTCACCATGCTGCCAGGGTTCAATTCAATTCAATTCAATTTATATAGCGCCAAATCACAACAAACAGTCGCCTCAAGGCACTTTGTATTGTGGGTAAAGACCCTACAATAATACAGAGAAAACCCAACAGTCAAAACGACCCCCCATGAGCAGCACTTGGCGACAGTGGGAAGGAAAAACTCCCTTTTAACAGGAAGAAACCTCCAGCAGAATCAGGCTCAGAGAGAGGCAGTCATCTGCTGAGACTGGTTGGGCTGAGAGGAGAGAAAAAAGACATGCTGTGGAAGAGAGCCAGAGATTAATAACAATTAGTGATTAAATGCAGAGTGGAGTATAAACAAAGTAAATAAGGTGAATGAAAAG
>JASGAU010406115.1:0-11336 GCA_030220045.1 Australoheros facetus
CTAAGCATGAAACCAAAAATAAAAACTAATAAAAACGAGAAAAACCACTCTGAAAACTAATTAAAACTAACTGAATTAGAGAAAAAAAAGTAAAAACTAAAACTAAACTATAATGTAAAATCCAAAACTATTATAACCCTGGCTCTGACTATAAGCTTTATCAAAAAGGAAAGCCAAACCTTAAAGTAGAGAGGCTGTCCGTCTCCCCAATTCAAAATGGGAGCTGGTTCCATAGTGCAGGGGCCTGATTGCTGAAGGCTCTGCCTCCCATTCTACTTTTGAAAACTCTAAGAACCACAAGTATGCTTGCAGTCTGAGAGTGAAGTCCTCTGTTAGGGTAATAAGGTACTATGAGTTCTTTAAGATATGACAGGAGCTGATTATTCAAGACCTTGTATGTGAGAAGAAGGATTTTAAATTCAATTATGAATTTAACAGGGAGCCAATGAAGAGAAGCTAATATGAGAGAAATATAATCTCTCTTTCTAGTCCCTGTCAGTACTCTTCTCTGCAACATTTTGGATCAAGTGAAGGCTTTTCAGGGAGATTTTAGGGCAACCTGATAATAATGAATTACAACTGTCAAGCCTAGAAGTAATACATACATGAACTAGCTTTTCAGCATCACTCTGAGACACAGTATTTGTGATTTTAGCAATACTGTGAAAATGAATTAAGGCAGTCCTTCATGTGTTATAAATTAAATGACATTTTCCCCAGCACACATGGATAGAGTACCTCAAAATATCTGCTAAAATGGGTTAAGGGCAGCAGACCCAAAAAGGCAAGCAAAGAGAGACTATTACAAATAATTAATTGCAGTAAAAAATACCTTATCAAGATATATATATATATATATATATATATATATATATATATACAGAATAAATAAGAAATAATACAAAGATATAACAATTCATGTGCCAAACAGGGCACAGACAACATAGTCTCTATCAGTTGGAAATCCTCCTGAACTTGGAAGGACAACAGGGGTCGGGATTTGGCCATCAAGAGTACAAGCTGTCAGTGTCCTCCCTTATCCTGTCCCATGGTTCCCTTCACTAAATCCCAGAGTTAGACATCAAGGCCATTGTGATCTGATATCCATCCTGTTCATCTAGTTCAGAACACTCAGTCTTTTTTTCTCTCTCCACTACTGAAAAAGTAGCCCATTTTCTTAGAAATGCACAAAAATGCTTAACTTTTAGTTGGATTTACCCAAATCAATAAATGTTGTGCAATGACAGAATTTTCTTTGGTGATTTAACTGAATATTTAACAGCTGCCTCATAAAATGTAAACCTAGAGAATATCCCACCAAATAGGATAAAAGGTGGAAAACCAACAAAAGAAGATCATTAAGGATGTAAGTATAACCATATCAGAGAGGATTCTAAAAACTTCAAATGCACAAAAAGAAAAAGACTTCATGCCAAAGGAAAGCACAACCTGTGCCTCTCCTTAGCGTCAAGTAGCCATGTTCACATACACATCAAAGGGAGGTGGTAATTTAGTTGAAATCCATTATTTAGTTTGATTTACATTCAGTGCCATGAAAAAATTAGGCCTGACATCTAACAGGAAAATGTGCATCTTAAATCGATTTACACGTGTGCCTCTACATGCCAAGATTATAGCTGGCAGGAGGGCAGAAGATTTCGACATTGCAGAGATCAAACAGAAAAAAGTGTGTATTTTCTTTTAAATTCCAAATACAGATAATAAACAGAGCAATTACAATAGGGCCTTCGCACATTTCGTGCTCGGGCCCTAATTACACTTCAGCATAATATAATGTATAACCTTCTGAAATAACTTGGCATTTGCTTCCAAAGTCCTTTTGACCATTGCCTATGAGTGATTCACACCCATGGTACAGAGCCAACAGTGAATCTGTAATGAAACATTTCTTCTTGGTTGGTAATTAATACATCTTAAATGGATAAAGCTATGATGACCTATATCCAGGAAGTGGTGCCAGCTCTATCAGCTGGCAGTCCTCCATTGCTCAGAACCATTTCTCATCAGTAGCTACTAGATCAACTGTTCTACACAGGATGGATATTACTGTTGCAGAGTCAACATATAGCATTCTGTCCAGAACCAAAAAACACAGAGTAACACCGGACAATGTTAATATGAGCAAGATGGAACAAAAGAGAGAAATGCAGTGATGATCAGCTGTCAGCTAAGACTAAAACTGTGAGAGGTGTATTTGCAAATTGCAACAGCTTATCAATAGATTACACATTGTAATTTAATTCTTGGAACCAATGTGATGATCATCACATAATGCCACAGCAAAGTTTCAGGTGTAAAAAGTTAATGTCTTTTTGAATTAATTTTACCCACACGTATAATATGCCAACAATTATCACAAAATGTGCAAATAGAAGTATATGATTATCTTCTCTGCACTTGTGACTTAATAATTTGTCAAATGAGATTAAGCCATACAAGCACTCCCCAGTTACATTAATCCTCTTTGCCCCATGGGGTGCATAGGGGGCCTTCGCCACTTGTACTGTTCATGGTGTTGGTTTCTGTAGCAGTTTGCTTTTCTTTTTTTTTTTTTTACATGTAGCGTTGCTAACCCTACGCAAATCCTTCCTCCTTTCTCAGCCAGGCTTGGGACCGGCCTTGGTGGAGTTCGGATAAACCTTATAGGCTATGATACTGCCACTGTGCAAAGCTCCCCAGTAATGTTAATTTAAACTTTTGCAATAATATAAACATTAATATCTTTCAAGGATAACCTGTTTCATACCACAGGCTTAATCCAGTTGAGAATTTCTACAGCCTGACCTTGCCAATGCATCCCACAAATGCATTGTTACTCTGCTGGTTCCTTTGACATCTGTGTGCCAGGGGTGTAAAAACAAAGCAGCATGAATCTTTGTAGTCTAAGGTCATCAGTTAATCCTGCTTTACACTTGCTGCAGGCCATTGTACTGGAAAAATGCCTCTATATTTTGTGGTGCCCCAAAATGAATGAACAAGTAGTCTACTTATATTCTTGATGGTTGCAAAACCAGTTACCCCGGGTATGTACTGCTTTCATGGAACAGTAATTTACTTACACTTCAGAGCACAAATTAGATACAGTTTTTGCTTTCATATTGGTATGACCTAAATAACTGTCAGCTATGAAATGGAAGCATTCCAACCATAAACTCTGTTATTAATTATAAAATTATTAATTAATTAATTTACTAATTAATTAAAAATATGAATATATTAGTCAGAATACTTGTTAATTTACTCTGGTTAAAACAGCGTGGGTAATAACTGACTGATACAGCTGTATCTGTATGTTGTCTGATCTGGTTCCTGTGAATTTAGTTTGTTATACTGACGTCTAGTGGTAGGGAGGACTTAAAACTTATGTTCGGGTAGGTCCTCCATTTTGTCTGAAGGCGCAGCAGCGCAATGAGGTTCGGCAGAATCCAAATCCATCCTCTCTTTTATGATCTTGATTTCGTACAAACTGTGAGTATTGTTTTCAGTTGGACATTTTTCTGATGAGTAGCAAGCTCACTGTATGCAGATTGACATTTTCTTATAGTTCAATTACCTCATAATCAGAGTTGGTGGTCACATGGCAATGTTCAATCAGAAACAACTGTGTTATTGTTAGATTCTTTCTTAATGTTTCAGGGTTGTCTTTAATCAATTGTATATTGAATAGGGTGTGCAATTCGTGCAAACTTAGATTGTTTCATGGTATAGGTGATTTCAATGTAACACTGTTATCCATTTCTTTATCTTTATGTCAATGTCAACAGTTTCACAAAAGAGGACGTCCAGTAAACAACCTCAACGTCAGCTCCTGTCTGAAGTGTTCTATTGGGCAAGTGTTTAGCTCACTATCTAGACCATGTATTCGGTACAGCACCTGGTGAGGGCAGTAGACTGTCTGCATTTCAGCTTTTTACTGAGGCTGTGATGTTGTTTGTAGAGTCACCTCTGTGCACTTCTCATAAGTACCACACTGCCACCCACATGCAACACAATAGTGAATATACCACTTAGAGCTTTAAATTGTTACAAGATCCATTCATTTAGTTCCACATTCAATTGCTTTTTAATCTCTTTAGCTTGATGATAAGAATCACTGCTGCAGTTTATTTACATTACACAGTGTTTGGTGCATGTAAGCAATTATTTTGTGATTGTTTTGTATTTTTTAATTAAATACTTAGTATTGTAGTCAGCATATGTGAGCAGTACTGTGACCATTAACTCAGTGTAAAAAATATGTGCCCAAAAACATATTCTTGTGTGGTCACCAGGACCACAAGAAAGAATCTCTTGAAGTTTTGGAAAATTGTCCTCATGAGATCATGGTCTCAGTCACTAGCTTTCATTCTTAATTATAAAACATGATATTCATTTAGTAAATGATGAGCTTAATTTAGAGTCAAAAGGGGCCATACCACAGAGTCCTGTCCTGTCCCTCAGCCCCAATCGGTCGTGGCAGATGGCTGCCCCTCCCTGAGCCTGGTTCTGCCGGAGGTTTCTTCCTGTTAAAAGGGAATATGTCTGTGTAGATTCTCAGTCATCCAGGTCATAGTAGTCTGTCCACTGTGAACAACCATCATTGAACAGAGGAGGTGGATTACGTCACCAACTTTCCCTCGCTTACAGTGCTGTCCTGAGCTCCCTTCCCAGACGTCTCAACCCCCATTCACACCTTTGTTCCAGTGACCTCAATAGGCCACATGAAACAATGGAGCGAAGTCCTAAATTGGTTTCAACTGAAACCACAAATTAAATGACCCACGCCCCCCTTCACACCTTGGCACATGTGTTTACACACATGAACAATAGAGGGTCATAACCACCTCCAGGGGACTACGCCCACAGGGGTTTAAATACCTGGGTCTCTCCACCATTTGGTTGAGAACTGAAGAAGCCTTTCGGATGAGAGGTGAAACGTCTTCAAGAAACAAAAAGAAGTCCAGTCGCCTTTTTTCAAGCTCCAGAGACTGTTAAAAGGGAGTTTTTCCCTTCCCACTGTCACCAAGTGCTTGCTCATAGGGGGTCGTTTTGACTGTTGGGTTTTCTCTGTAATAATTGTAGGGTACAATATAAAGCGCTTTGAAGTGACTTTGTTGTAATTTGGCACTATATAAATAAAACTGAATTGAATTGAGTCTACCTTAAAACTGGGATGGAATCAGATTCTCAGCTTGAATTATTGTTTCAATCTGCCTTTGAGTCAGTGACTTACCAAAGTCAGAAGAGCTCATACTCTGTACCCAGTCAGTTCTTGAGACATTTCAGTTTGTCTTAGTAAACTGACTGATCATAACACATTGCATGAATCTGTTTACATAACAAGGTTATGGATGGATGGATGGATGTATTGGAAACATGTATCAAGAATATGTCTGATTGAAGGGAAAACATCACTGTATAGTTCTTGTTTGCCTTGGAGTGAGATTTTCAGTTTGGGCTACTAATTACTAACGACTATTTATCCAACAATTGTATTAACTGCTTTTACAACTTAGAATGGCAAGAAGGTTATAGCCTATCCTAACATAAAGCAAGGCGCAGGGTATATCCTGGACAGGTGTGAGTTAAGTAGCATTATGTTACTGTAATTGTAATAAGGATGTTCTATAGGTCAAATAGGAGTTTCTCAAAATAAGATTTCCTTAACAATCTTACTCGGCTCATTTTCCGCTTCAAATGTAAGAAAAAGATAGACTGCAATAAACCACTTGTTGCTTCTGGCACTAGACTTTTCATTCAAAACCTTGACAGACAGAAAAGTCATAAGAAAGCGCCTTGGTGCAGAAAAAAATCTTAGCAGATAGCAGCAGTTTTTACTGCATTATGACTCAAAATGAAACATAATGACAGTCATTAATTTGTGAAACTGTTCCCATTCACTACTGCTGGAAGCTCATGATGAAAGTATGATCCTACAAATAACACAATGGAGCACTTCTCTGAAATCAATGTTAGAAACAGGGAAACAAACCTGAGAAAATATTGCACAGGGTAATAGGATGCTTTCTGTCTATGGTTTTGTCAATATTTTCTCAGCTTTCATAATTTGATGTAATAATTCTAAAATTCACTTTTTTCAGTTAAATAATTTTATATTTATATGCTGAAAATCCATATATAAATATGAAATAGCTGTGGAGCAAACAGATAAGAAGCATACTGAAGAGAAGTTTTAGCAGTAACAACTGTTGGAAATTTAATGGAATTCTTAGATTTTGAAGCAATCGTCTGTTTTCTTTTTCAGCACGTTACACTGCCAGCCTACAGTATAATATTAGCAGCTCAAGATTTATCTCTGATGAATTAAAGACATGGGTTATTACTTTTCTGAAGCAATACTGTATGTTATTTTGTTTCAGTTAATCCTCTAAATAGGAAATCTTTGGCCCTGTAAGCAGAAGGCTGTTGTGTTTTGTAATGTCTGATTAGTTTAATTTTTTGGCATTATTCAAGGATAATTGTATTAAAAGCAGACACATGAAAGAGAGGCGATTAACAAAGTAACCTAGTACTGTCATTGTGTCCTTTCAGTGAGGTTTCATTTAAAGCCAGTAGATACTTTAAAAATGGGAGCTTTTTGGATTTGGTGTATAGAAGTTAGGAATTCAACTTGAGAGACACTGATGCATGTGTACAAACATTTTGGAGATGATCAATGCAGATGGCAAGGTGGTGAATTGAAGTGAGAGCGTAAAATCAGAAATCTGTGATTACTCACAAATTTAATTTCACTATTATGTTAGAGTTTATCAGGAAAATTTTAAAAAGTAGTGTCATCTCTGTTTGTACTAGTGAGCCATAACTATTACAAATGTACTTTTCAATTATGAAAAACAAATAAAATAGATAAAACTCAAAGTATTCTGTAGCTGAAATGCTGATGCCAAGCTGTAGGACGTGGCAAGAATCAGTATAGCCGGAATAGCCTTTCCCTGATAATAAGTAAGTCACATCATTTTGCATTAACTCTTAGCTGAAGTAGTTCTAATTTCTGGTTGTTCATATCATCATCAGCTTTTAGTACCATTTCATTTCATCTGTATGGGTGAAACTGCTATAATGGAAATGTGGCAGCTCCACTAGCCACAATTCAGTGTATTTCTTTAGTTTAGATAGCAACATTTCACACAAATATTACATTCTTCATTTGGGACAGAAGTTTTATATAATGAGTGCACACATTTTTAGGTAATTACTTATTTTTGCTTTAATTTGCTAATAATGCTCACCTTTACCTGAACTCCTAAAAAGAGCTAGATCAGAGGGCTTCTACTTCCACTCATCTCTCAAAATCAGAACATCTTTACCACTTTTACATGTGTAAAGTGTAAACTAGAAAAGATTGAAAATGTGATAAGAAGCAAGCAAATATACCCAAAAGCAGACAACAACTGCTGCTGAACTGGGTGAACCACTCCAATGCATCTTCAGCCTCAGCCTGCATCTTGGGAGAGTGTCCACCCTCTGGAAGACTTCCTGCATTGTTCCAGTCCCAAAGAAGGACCAGGCCTAGCGAGCTGAATGATTCCCGACCAGTGGCACTCATCTCACATCTAATGAAGACATTGGAGCGGCTCTTCCTCAGCCTCCTCAGACCCCAGGTGCAACATGCCCAAGACCATCTGCAGTTTGCATACCGGGCAGGTGTTGGTGTGGAGGATGCCATCTTCTACCTGCTGCACCAAGTACACCGTCATCTGGATAAGGGAAATGGCACAGTGAGAAATCTCTTTCTGGATTTCTCAAGTGCCTTCAACACCATCCAGTTGCTTATGCTTCAGGATAAACTGAACAGGATGAGAGTGGACCCCTGCCTGGTCACTTGGATCTCCAGCTACCTCACCGACAGGCGACAGTATGTCTGGCTGAAGGACATCATGTCTGACACTGTAATCAGCAACATTGGAGCACCTCAGGGGACGGTGCTGGCTCCTCTTCTCTTCACCCTGTACGCTGCAGACTTCTGCTACAACTCTGCACATCCAAGAAGAACACATCCAGGCTGGACAAAATGATCAGGCGGGCTGGCTCTGTGGTTGGCATGACACTGGACTCTGGAGGAGACGGAGGGGAGGAGCAGCAGCCTGATCCCAGCCACAACACAACATTAAAAATACTTGTCTGTTTTATTATTTATTCATGTGTTTGTTTATTGTGATTTCTGCTGTTTGTGTGCCTATTTTTGTTACCTGTAAAAGTTGCTACTGGAACTGTAATTTCCCTGACGGAATCTTTCTAAAGGGATTAATAAAGTTTTATCTAATCTAATCTAATTTAATCTAATCTAACAAAGGTAGGCATGATTAAATGCACCTTTAATGGAGGTTTGAAAATAGAGAAAATAAACTGGGACCACACAGGAAAAGATAACAGACACAGACAATAAACAAAGCAAAGAAAGCACTATAATTACATGCAGGACTAATTAAGGGAAGTGGACACACCTGGGGAAAACACACAGGTGCAGACAATCAAGGTAATGAGCAAGGGGAGAAAGTAAAAATCAAAAGAATGTATAAGAGACAACTATCAAGCGCCAAATGGTGTTATGAATGTGGTCAGTGTTAATTTCGTCGACGAAATCGTCATATTCTTCGCCAACGACCCTTTTTCCATGACGAAAACGAGACGATAACTAAATTAAAACCTCCTGAAAGAATAAAAACGATGACGAAATTAATTTACACTTTCGGAAATGGTTTCGTCTTGACGAATCGTCATCATTTTTATCCTTTCAGGTGGTTTTAATTTAGTAATCGTCTCGTTTTCATCATGAAAAAAAGGGTCGTTGACGAAAACTATGCCGAAAATATTTCGTCGACGAAATTAACACTGGGTCAGTTTACTGACTTCATCAGGGTAGGATGTAGCGCACTCTTTTGACTGACTTAGTTTTGTCAGATCAATGCAAATTTACATTTACCACATTTCTTTTCACTTTACCGCTATTTTCTGTCTGCACAAGACTTGTTGTGGCTTCTAGTTTGTGTTTTTCCATTTATGCCGCACCTCCTGCACCTATCCTGCCGAGTTTCCTTGCAAGCTCACCTGTGCAAATGGTGTTATGAATGTTTTCTCTACAGTTAGACAATGTGCCAGTTGTCTAAAAGTCTATCATCTGTGCCAGTGTGAGGTTCTCCATCAGCTGTAGTTTGCGTGAGAGATCCTTGTCCAGTATACCAGCCACTATTCAGTTGCAGCTGTTTTTGTCTTTAGATGGACCAAACTCACAGTGCCCTCATAGATTGGACAGAGCTCAGATAAAACTCTCTGCCTTCTTGCCTGGCTGCTGGACTCACTGGTGAAAGCAGGCTCTTTTATGTATAACTCTGTTGGAAAAAATACTCACCAAACTTCCTCATCATGACATCAAAGTCATCACAGTCCCCATCTTCAGCAAACGTGAATGACTTATAAATGTTCTCCACTTCGTTGCCCATTGCATAAATTAAGCATCTCACCTGCACTTGTCTGTCATCTTTATTAGGTTTTGATACGAACCTGTAGCGCTCAAAAGCTGTTTCCATTCTCTGTCAGCTTTTCAAAGGGAAAACTTGTTAGGGGATTAAACTTCACCATACCGCTGCTATCTCTCTTTTGTCTTTGTTGACAGTCCAGGTCATTTCTAACACCATGTAAAAGGATCGAGCAGTGATTAGTTTTATTGTTTGAATTCTGAGCATTAATTAGCAGTAACAACAACACAAAAGTGAGGTTTCTAACTCTCCCCGATAAACAGCCTGCTGCCGTGAAAAATGTCATGGTGACCTAAAGCTCCCTTACGCAGTAGTTTATAGTGCATATATGACAATTACAGAAATAAAAAAATAAAACTTAAAGCTCAGAACTAAGATTCACAAAATTAGAATAATAGAATCAACAAACAGGAATAAACACATGAATACCTGAAAAAACTGAAAAGAAACAACTCAAATAACTAAGAATTCTAACTACAAAATCACCACAAAATGACCCAAAATCAAAATGTGCTGTGCTTAACTGTATGAGAGCACTCGTTTTAAAAACAAGAAAACAAATATTTTAAAAATCTGTTTTAAAAAATGTTTAGAACTATAAATTATATTATTTACTAGGCAAATAAAAAAAATGAATTACGTTTTTTTAATACCCAAAATTGAGCCGGCACACAGTACTTCTCTGAAAACTCAGAAATTAATCAAGTATAAGTATAATATTCAACCACTAAAACATTTTTCTGTTCGGGGAAAAAAAAAAAACAATAAAAGAAAACTGTCATTTGAAATTGTAATCAAAAGAGAATCATGCATTCTATTTTTTCCTCTTTTTTAAAAACCAGTAAATTTTAAAAATTAATGTATGACAGCAATAATAATATTTTAGTATTAAAAATATTTCAATTTAAGAGCTTGTGCATACTGCTGGATTAATCATTAAAGAAGCATAAAAAAGATTTAGTAAATACTGTTTACTGTGGTGTAATACCTTTATTTAATGCATTCTTGTTCCTCTTGTAAATAAATTAACTTATCTTAAATTTCTTGGTCTTCTGTATTTTACTTTGCGCAGAGGATCAGAGATCACTGGACTGGCCAGGACCCCTAACCTGCTAGATAAAAATGTATAAATGTACATATACTGCTCAAAAAAAATTAAAAAAAACCTTTGAAAACACCTAAGCTTTCAATGGGAAAGAAATAATCATGCTGGATATCTATACTGATGGCCTGCGTAATGTGTTAGGAACAAAAGGGAGAGAGCAGTGGTGGAGGAGGCAGATGAAGAACAGGAAGAGAAAGACACAATGAGAAAGAGATAATGATGATGAAATAAACAAATGTACAAATCTCAAATGGACATACTGATCTTTAAATTAAGACTAACTTGTCATTTTACAGCAGTTTTTTTTCTTTAGATATCCTCCTTTCTTTCAGATTTTCAAGAACTTGGAACATTCTAACAGAATTCTGTTAGGGTATAGAGGGTTATAGGGTTTGCTGTGTTATGTGGTCAGAGATACTCTTCTGCGTACACTGATTGCAAAAACTGGTCATTTGAGTTACTGATGCCTTCCTATCGTCTCAAAGCATCTAGCCATTCTGGTCAGAGAAGCGCCAAATCACAACAAATAGTCACCTCAAGGCGCTTTGTATTGTGGGTAAAGACCCTACAATAATACAGAGAAAACCCAACAGTCAAAACGACCCCCTGTGAGCAAGCACTTGGCGACAGTGGGAAGGAAAAACTCCCTTTTAACAGGAAGAAACCTCCTGCAGAACCAGGCTCAGGGAGGGGCAGTCATCTGCCGCGACCGGTTGGGCTGAGGGGAGAGAAAA